>VZRW01000616.1:94246-123094 GCA_013398125.1 Aegotheles bennettii | reverse complement strand
AAATCTTTGTTAAATAGGAAGAAAGACTAAAGTGAATAAAGTGAACATTGGGCAGCTGATAGAGTATGACAAAAGAATTGAGATAAATTAAGAGAGAGCATGAAAGAGACTATAGAGACAACATGCTTGGCATGGTAAATGCAAGAATTATTAAGGGAAAAATAAGTACTATGTAAAAAACTGTAAGTCAGGATCTAAAATATTTGTCATCATGTGCTAATGTCTAGGCAGAAAGCAGGTACTGCTGAATGAACTGCAGACAGTGCCCCAGGGCAAGGGAAATGATCAGCTTTCATGTGGGGAGAGTAGAGGGGCTCATCCCTGTTTTGATTCCAGTTCTAATTCAGCTGGAGTTGAGAAGATTAAACACTCCGTCGTTGCAGAAAACGTTCCTTTTCAAAGGGTGGTATGCATGTCCTCAAGGTGCTGGCGTTTAACTGAAAAGTGAGACATGCAGAAAGAAGAAAAATTACCTGCTAATGTGAGTTACTCTCCTTTGTTAGGACACTGAGCCTGGACATCACAGACAACAGAAGGTCAAGAGGTCTCTGGGAAGCAAAAAGTATGTGAATGTTTCTTGTCTAGTTTGACTGATGGCAAGAAAAAAGCTGAGAGATTCCTATTGGAAAACCATATCTGGTCTTTACGTAATATTCTGAATTCTAAGAGCTGCAACAATTTTGGTTTGTGTGATGAGAGTCTCTGACTGCTGATTGGTTTGTAGGAAAAATGCCTTTCTGACAGCTCAAGGGGTATTAGCTTTTGTTTATTGTTTTTAAAAGGACTCCAACACTGGGAAGATAAGTATTTTATGTTCAAGACCAAATGGTGTTCCAAAAGCTATGTATTTTGAGTGTGATTGCAACCGAACGGCTTTAATTTGAGAAATCCCATACCCATGCTTCTGCTGTACCTCCTTCAGCATAGTATAAACTGATCTGGCCTGGTACAATTGGTGTCCCCCACTTATTAATTTCTGGATCGATGTGTTAAAACATGTGAGCTCCACAGCTCAGGGTGTGGGAGGTGATTGCTGGGGTGGCCATCGCAGTCATCATTCAAGTGATCTCCTTATTCCAGTTTGTGAATTGCGGTAGCAATGGGATATGTTGAAAAGTGTTGCTGTTTTCTGTTCTTTCCTCTTCCATTGCCCAGAGAATAGATACTCTGTGCTTCAACACCTCATCATGCTGCTGTCAGGTACAGCAGTGTAAATGTCCAGGCATTCCAGGGCTGTGAGAAGTACTTGAAGAACAGTGAACCAAAATTCCCTCCCATCTCTAGGAATAAAAATCAGTGCTGCTGAATTAGTCGTAATGTAGTGTGATTTGTAGGATATACTGTAGGACTGTCTTCCTCTCTGAAAGCCTTGCTGGTTAAAATTCTTACTAGCGTTAAGTCTTTTAGTTGTGTAGTGTCAGCTCTGACTGGGAAAACACACAGGAGATCTTGCCCTTTGTTGGGTGGAAAAGATCTCTTGTAATGATGGGCTGCAGAATTTTTACATTCCACATTGGTTGCTTAAAGATAAATGTATGTTTTTAAATTTAGATTAACTTGTGCCTACTTCTTAAGTTGAAGGTTTGAGGTAGGTTGACTATTTTTTTCTGATCCTCTCAAGTAGCTTTCTAATGCTGTTCTCTAAAAGATGTACTGAAAAATAACATTTAGGATATTTTGTCTTGCTGGCAGTTTTCAGTTCACAAAACTCAGGAGATTCAGTGAAATGTGAGGTGGGTTTTTAGAGTGCTTGCGAAGATGAAAGAGATGTTATCAAATTATTGTGGTTGTGTGTGTGTGTATGTATGCATACATACATGTAGGATTTCAAGTTGATATTTTTTAGGTCTAAGCAGTTTGAGGAGGTGGAAACTCCTGCCCTAGGACTGAGCAGCGACTATGATGAGACAGTCAGCAACACTTCTGCCTCACCGAAGAGTCGAGTGAATGGAGGTGCAGAATCCAGAAGCAAGCGGGCCATTCGCAGGCCTGCTTACTGGTTGGAAATGAGAGAAATAAAAAACAGCATTAAGAAATCTTCAGAAAAAAAAGGTACTCGTCACTCTTGGCTCGATGCAAAACTGGTTTTCTCTCTGGTTCTTTTATGAGAGATTAGATGACTGCTGAAAGACATGCTGCAGTTCAGCCACGAATTCCAAACTTGGTAATGGTGCTCATGTATTGGGAGAAATAAACTTCCTCCACTGCAGAAACATAGGTGAAATTCTCTGATGTTACGCAGTTCCTTTTGAGTGAGTTGTTTATTAAAACTAATGGTTCTGTGACTGAACTAAATTTTATCTGGAGAAGAGGTATGTATAAGGATTCTGGCAGTCATATCAGGAATTTTCTTCGAGAGCTTTAAAAACATAACAAATGAGAGTAAAGTTGTAGAAAAGATCATTCAGATATATTCTGGTTTAGACATGACTTTTGTGGTTGGTGGATTTTTTAATATTTTGTAAGGACAGCTTTATTTCTTCTATTTTCTTGCTTCTGTCACTTAGGATTTTCTGATTTGGAGTGGTTTGGGGTCTAATGTTGTTGTAGAAACATTCAGAATTCCTAGCCTAGGAGATGGTTTCCAAACTTCTTGTGTGGCAAAGAGCCAAAACTTCGCTCTTCTTTGATGTGCTTTCTTCTTATCTCTAAATCAGATTCTGTATTCCATCCTGTTGTGGAGAGAGTGGAATCTGGTAGCTTGATAGAAGTGAGGTTACTGCAGCTCCACACCCCCAGGTCCAACCAGTAGCAAGACTAAGCATGTATTTCTGTAGGGGTTACTTTGTCACTGTCAGAGTGACCAGAGCACTGGAACAGGCTGCCCAGAGAGGCTGTGGAGTCTCCTACTCTGGAGACATTCAAACCCCGACTGGATGTATTCTTGTGTGACCTGCTCTAGGTTGTCTTGCTCTGGCAGGTGGGTTGGACTGGATGATCTTTTGAGGTCCCTTCCAACCCCTGACATTCTGTGATTCTGTGATAAAGGAAGTACACAAATATGTATGCGTATGGTTGTGTATGCACACATACATGCAATGTGCGCCTCTCCTGTAGCTGGACTTACATGCTCAGTCCACTCAGTATCTGGTTGATCTCTTCAGTTGCTGGTATGTGGTTGTACTAGTCACAGAATCACAGAATTACAGAATTCTAGGGGTTGGAAGGGACCTCGAAGGATCATCTAGTCCAACCCCCCTGCCAGAGCAGGGTCACCTAGAGTCCATCACACAGGAACGCATCCAGGCGGGGTTTGAATGTCTCCAGTGAAGGAGACTCCTGAGGCCCACAGAGCTGTGCCAGTTGGTGGTGGCCTTCTTGCAGACAGGCTCGCACTCATAGACACTACTCGCCCATGGTCCCTCTGATTTGGTGTCAGGCATGACCAGACTTGTACTGACCAACCGTTTACAAGCAAGAGGCCCTTTTTATCCTTACACCTCTACTTTCCCACACTTGATCCTCCCCAAATCAGCTAATTTTCTCCCTTTCCCTTCCTTTGATACCACTCCTCAACATCCCAATCTTTTGTCATCCTGAATTGTTCTTTGCTAGCATCCCATGTGTCACATAACTCTAGGCACTAACACCACACTGTCCCTTCTCACCACTCCCCCCTGATAGGAGCCGCCATTGACTCATCCTGGTGGGTCTCCTGGGACAGACTTGGGAGGAAGGTGTCCGTTTCTTTGAGTCCACAGTTTGGGTTCCTCTGCCTGTCATTGGGCTTCTGTACTTCTCTGTGTTCATTGAGATAAGCATTTGACAGGCCTGGAAATAGTGAGAGGAGGCATAATATTATTTGGGTTTCCCCACCTGCTCTTGTTTCTCTACAACCATTTTTGTGTGTGTGCAGATGTGCTTTTTATGATATGAGCTCTAGTACCTTCTGGTCTCTTCCTGAGGAGGAGTATACTTCCAGACCATGCTGTGGCACTGTTTCCCCCATATTTTCTGTGTAGGATTGCAGGCTATGGAAAGCCTAAAAGTTACTGAGTCAGAAGGCTGTGCCTGGTGTCCAGCTGTCTTACAAAAACTACTTTCTTTTTTTTAAGTATTGAATATGAGGATAAGCTGAGGCAGCTGCAGACTCAAAGCTGTTATCCATACTAAATAATGAGACTGAAGCATTTCTCTTCTTACTTATTATCAGGAGAAGTACTATTGAAAGGCAAGAGGAAGTCTGAGCAAGGGCAAAATGAAGATCTTAAAGACTCTCCCAAGAAGAAGCAGAAGATTTCGGGTAATACAAATCGTTTGTAATTCCTAGTTTCAGGACTTCAGGTACTTCAGACTTTCTGTCTACCCAAATGCTGTCTTACAACTCTATTTCTGATTCTGGGTATTTTGGTATAGGAGACTGTTGACTAATTTCTGTTTTAAAATGGGAGGCGATTGTTCTAATTTCAGTCTCTCTTGCTTCATTTCAGTTTCCCAAAAGAATCTGGCCTAAATAACAGACAAATTACTTGTAAACATCTGGATATTAATGAGTAGATGAAAACAGTAATACGGGTTTGTGAAGGAGAGATCAAACCCAACCACTTTAATTTTCTTTTACCACAGAGATTGGGGGGAATGCTTGATATCATAGGTCTTTCATGCCTTAAGAGGGGTTGTTAATTAGTGGTTAGGTGCAAAAGGAAGTATACAAGTGGTGAAAGTAGGAGCAGGTGACATAGGAAAAGTAGACATTTGCTATCCAATCTTGCAAGGATGAGGTTAGGAAAGCTATGGCCAGTCTGGAGTGAAATCTGGGAAGGGATGTGAAAAGCAGCAAGGAAGAATTGTGCAAGTACATGAACAGCAAAGGGAAGACTAGGGAAAGTGTGAGTGCAGTACCTAACATAACAGGGGAACTGGTGACTATGTCATGGAAAAGGCTGAGGTATGCTTCCTGTGCCTCAGTCTTTATTAGTCAAAGGTATCCTTGAGGAATCCCAGGCAACTGAGACCAGAGGGAGAGTCTGGAGCAAGAAAGCCTTACACTCAGTGAAGGAGGATAAGGTTAGAGCACTTAAACAAGCTGAATGTACCTAAAACCCGGGGGGCCTGATGGGTTTGCACTGAGTGCTGAGAGAGCTGGCTGATGTCATTGTGTGGCCACTCTTGATTATCTTTGAAAGGTCATGGCGACTGGGAGAGATTCCTGAAGACTGGAAGAGAGCAAATATAACTCCTACCTTCAAGGACAGAAAGAAGGAAGATTTGGGGAACTACAGGCCGGTCAGTCTCACCTCAGTCCCTGGAAAGGTGATGAAGAGAATCCTGGAAAGCATTTCCAAACGCATGAAGGACAAGATGGTGATTGGTAGTAGTCAGCATGGATTCATGAAGGGCAAATCATGCTTGATCAACCTATAGCCTTCCATAATGAGGTCAATAGCTTGATGGACAAGGGAAGAGCAGCAGATGTTGTTCACCTCAGCTTTACTAAGGCTTTTGGTGCTGTTTTCTACAACATCCTCATAGACAAGCTGACAAAGTACAGGTTAGATAAACAAACAGTGCAGTGGACTGAAAACCAGGAGAACATCCACGCCCAGGGGGTTGTGATCAGCAGCACCATATCTAGTTGGAGGCACATCACTAGTGGTGTACCCCAGGGTAAATACTGTGGCCAGTACTGTTTAACATCTTCATTAATAACCCGGACGGTGGGACAGCATGGACCCTCAGCAGGTTCACACATGATGCAGAACTGAGAGAAGTGGTGGTACACCAGATGGGTGTGCTGCTGTTCACAGGGACCTGGACAGGCTGGAGAATTAAGCAGAGAGGACTCTCTTGGTTTATCAAGGAAAAATGTGAATTCCTGCAGCTGGGCAGGAATATTCCCATGTACCAGTACATGCTGGGGGCTGATGTTCTAGAAACCAGCTCTGAAGAGAGGGACCTTGGGGTCCTGGAGGACAGCAAGCTGACCATGAGCCAGCAATACGCTCTTGTGGCAAAGGCAGCCAACAGCATTCTGGGCTACACTAGGAAGAGCATTGCCAGCAGGTTGAGGGAGGTGATCTTTCCTTTTTGCTCAGTGTCTGGAGTACTGTGTCCATTTCTGGGCTCCCCAGTACAAGAGAGATGTGAACATACTGGAGAGTCTAGTGCAGGGCTGCAAAGATGACTGAGGGACCTGAATACCTTTCCTATGAGGACAGGCTGAGAGAGTTGCAACTCTTCAGACTGGAGAAGAAAAGGCTCAGGGGAAATCTTATCAGTGTTTATCAAAGGGAAGTGTATTCAAATGGTACGAATAAAGAAAAAGAAGCCAGACCCTTCTCTATAGAGCTCACTGACAGGACAAGAGGCAGTGGACACAAATTAAAACACACAAAATTCTGTCTAATGACAAGAATGCCCTTTACTGTGAGAGTGGGCAAACCCTAGCACAGGTTGCCCAAAGAATCTCCAGTAAACACGTAAATATGTTCTTCAGCAACCTACACTAGCTGACCTTGCTTGAACACAGGGATTGGGCGAGGTGGCCTCAGGAGGTCCCTTCCAACCTTAGTGTTTCTGTGATTTCTGTGAAATAGAAGAAAGTATAGAATGATGGTTCACAATCTGTCCTAGGTTCAGTTCTAACTTGTTTTTATCACCCAGGACTTGGAAGTATGTGGGCAGCACAAAGCTGAAAGAGATGGCAAGTTTGTTGGAGAAAAGGCTAAGGTTGAAAGGGGTCATGATGTTGGAGAAACGGTTTAAAAAATAGAATATAATATAGTGTGTAAAATTAAAGATACTGTAGTTAGGAAGAAATACCGCAGCTGGAAGACCAAGAACAAGCTCCAAGGTGTCAGTTCTTCAGAAGAGGATTTGAGATTTATAGCAGAATAGAGACCAACAGTGTCATGCTTGTTTTTAAAAAGGCAGATATACTGAGATGTTTGAGCAGGAATGTAGACTTTCAGAACATGTGGAATAATTCTTCTGCTCTAACTGAGGGTCACACTTCGAGTGCTGTTTCCAGCGGTGGGCACTGCAGTTCAGGAAACGTGTGGACCAACTGAAGAGAACAGGAAGGAGAAGAGAGCAAAATGGAAAATGCACGAGAAAATACTGAAACAGTAAGATCTGAAAACAGGAATGAGTAGAGGAATGAGGCTCCATGTGGTTGTCAACAAGTCCTTAGTCTGGGTCCACCATACTGTGAACAAAGGATGTTTCAGTGTGAAGAGTTCCCACCCCCCGAGCTTTGTGTGTGAACAACCATGCAGCTTACAAATACCGGGATGGGACTAATGCCTGCAGCTGTAAACAAGGGAGAAGGGAACATAATCGTGAAATTGCTTTAAAAATAAAGAAAAGCCACCAACATTGACTATTTCTGCATGAGTAGCTTTGAGACAGCAAACTGAATAGCAGCCTCCTAGCAAAAAATCCCTGCTTTTTTGTAGCAAGGCTCACAGAATTAAATCTTCTGGTCTTTCTTGTTTGTGTTGCAACAGGAAAGAAACAGCAAGCTGGAACACAACAAAACTCCAAAACGAAAGGCCACGGTGTTCAGAAAGAACCAGAAACCTATGGTGCAGGTAAGAAGAAAAAGCAGTTGCTCAGAATTGCTTATAAAGTAGCCAAAGGATAAATGTGATTCAAGGATTTGAACCTGAGCAACAGCTGTGTTTCTGGTGTTTCTGTTTTGTTGTTCACTTTACTGTTGACAAGGAGGAACTGGCTGCTTTCCTTTTGGCACTGTGTCAGTACTGTAGAGCAAGACTGGAGGGACTGCATGCTCCTAATAGTGTAGTTACATGTGGTTTTACCACTGCATAATGCAAAAGTGAAGGGAGATCACTTTTTGAACTGAGCAAAAGCTTGTTAAAATAGATTCACTATAAAACTTATTAAAAGGTTTATACTTTTTTACTCAGCAGAATATGTTTGCAGGAAAAAACCCTGTAGGTGTTGCTGCCAAATCACCTCTTCTGGTAGCCTGGTAGCCAGAGACCCAGGCAGCCCATCCCAGAGAAATAACATTAGCCTTGACTCGGCAAGTGGAGTGATTTGGTATGTGTAGCTCACAGCACTCATTAAATACCCCAGTTTTTTGCCAAGTGCTGTTTGATTCACAGACTTTTCCACCAGCCACCTGGGGATGGACAGCCCTTGCCTGTTATTACTGGGCAAAGAGGAAACCTTTAGATCTTTCTATGATAAGAATTCAAGCAGATCGCTGCTAAGCCACTTTCTTCCCAGAACCCATTATGGTAGTGTATAATCCTTGTGGATTATACCAAGCTTTTGCTTGGCATTTCAAAAAGAGTCCAGGAACTGGAAACCGTGCCACACAGGGTACTTTTCTCTGACTGTTGAGTAACTTGGCTTGGTGGTGCAGCTCTGTTCCCATGCCAAAACTGCTAGCTAAATAAATGGAGTTCTACAGATTTGGCTAGTAGAATTGAACCATGGACTTTGAAACTGTTCGGTCACATCTGTGACTGCTTTTACTGTGAAAACCCTTTTGCCTGAAGAAAAGTTTACTCTGCGTGCTAAAGTAACTGTGCAATAAAAATGAATGAAGAAAACATCTCTGCTAAACAAGTGGAAGAGCATTCCTCACAAGGAGATGGTAAGATTAAAGGGTTTTTATAAAAATGTCGTCCCCAAAGGAGTGATGTGTGCCATGTCACGTGATGCAGTTAAAACTGCAAATGAGCTAAACCTGTTCAAGTGTAGCTGGACACGAGTTAGGTAGCATGTGACCTGTTTCCTTCTAGGATTCATTGTGCACATCAAAGGAAAAAAAAAGATACTGTGTTTGTGGTTCTATTCCAAACCTTCTGTTTTGACAGGTAGTATGGAGGAGCAATGGTCTTTGGAAATTCAGGACAAAGGCCGAGTGACCTGTCCAACATGCCGGGCTGTGGTGAGAAAGACTGTAGAAGGACTGAAGAAACATATGGTAAATTGCAGGCAGGTAAGAACACAAAGGATGGGCAACATTTTCCTTACTCCTCTTCAGCTTACTGATCAAAATGCCAGCACACACACTGTCTTGTGTTGCATTTAAAACCAGTTTCATCTAATCATCGTGTCTCTAAGCAAGAGTCCATTATACTCTACAGCAAGAGGCTGCACTAGGTGCTTCTTGCTTAGCCTTTTGCTGGAGGTTTGGGGTAGTGAACAAAGGTGTAGCTATTTCAGTGTTCTCCTAAATTTTAGGCTCCATAAAATCTCTTTTGTTCTCAATGGGCAGTTACCAGGCCCAAATAGAAACTTCTGCTCTCCTGCTCCTTTCCTCCAAAGAGTTTCCCACTGCTTTGGTTAATTTACAGTTACACGCACCATGTCCTTGTTTATTTCTAGGAAATGTTCACGTGTCATCACTGTGGAAAGCAACTGAAGTCTTTAGGAGGGATGAAATACCATGTCATGGCAGACCATAACAATCAGGTAACACAACTGCTGTGCATCTAAAAATCCTACAGGCAAGACAGTCTTTTGTTCCCTCCCTGCTGCACACAGAAACAGAACAGTGTGTTTTTTCAAATCTTGTCTACCTATTATTTTTTCTGTGAGATTTGACATCTGAAAAAAACAGTAGAATGTTACCAGAGATGGTAAGCATGCTACTTCTTAGAAAGGGCAGATGATTTTTTTGTTTAGGCTGGTTATATGTCACATATAAAACATATTCTCAATCAGAAAAATAAATGATTACTCATTAGGCTGCAATTTTCAGTCCTCTGGTAGGAAATGGGAGTTTTTTACATCCAGAGCAGACTAGATTTCAGTCCTTTACAAGTTCAGAGGTAAAAAAGCAGAAGCAGCATTTTAGTTCTTGTCTCTGAGTGGAAATGGTAGGACCAGTAAATGTGAAAGATGCACGACAGAGATGAGTAAGTACTTTCCGCAGGCAGAATAGGAGGAAAGTGATTGTGGAAATACATACTCTTGTCCTTCCCAGCAGCTGTAGTGTGGGACCATTTCTTACCAAGGTTTTGTTTGTAGATAGCTATCTAAATTTTAAAACTTTTATCTGCAAAGTGGTTCTCAGGCTGTTTACTCCTTTTAAAGATAATTCAGTTGTTCTGGGATATAGACAGTGATCATTGTATTAGATACTCTTCTGCAAAATCATAAGTTACAGAGATTTCCTTCAGTAGTATGTTAAGTGGTGAATTCCATGTGAGAAAAGCTGTAAATGCTGAGCATCCTGTGGTTTTTTTTCATCTTTCTGCTGTGCTTTAGCCAGTCATGAAAGAGGGAGGAGAACTGGATGAGCAGCTTGAGCGAGACCGCCTTCGGAAGGTTTTGAAGCGCATGGGAAAACTAAAGTGTACGAGGGAGGTAAGCTGCGTTGTGCTGAGTACCCTAAATGAAACAGCAGTGCATGTATGAATGTAAAAATATTATGAGCGTTCTGCTGGGTATGCTTTGGTGCTGGCCAAAGCTAGACTTGTTTCAAGATCCTAGCTATGCTTTAAGATAGAGTATTGTAGAATCATAGAATGGTTTGGGTTGGAACGGACCTTTAAAGACCACCTAGACCAACCCTCCTGCAATGAGCAGGAACATCTTGAACTAGATCAGGTTGCTTAGAGCCCTGTCCAGCCTGACCTTGAATGTTTCCAGGGATACGGGGCATCTACAGCCTCTCTGAGAGACCTGTTTCTTCCTTACATCTAACCCGAGTCTCCCCTCTTTTGAGTTTAAAACCATACCCCTTGTCCTGTTGCTACAGGCCCTATTAAAAGTCTGTCCCCATCTTTCTTTTAAACCCCCTTTATATACTGAAAGGCTGCAATAAGGTCTCCCTGGAGCCTTCTCTTCTCCAGGCTGAACCCCACCAGCTCTCTCAGCCTTTCCTCATAGCAGAGGTGCTCCAGCTCTCAGATCATTGCTGTGGCCTCTTCTGGACCCACTCCAACATCTCCATGGCTTTGTCATGCTGTGGGCCCCAGAGCTGGACCTAGCACTGCAGGGAGGTCTCACCAGAGCGGAGTCGAGGGGCAGAATCCCCTCCCTCAACCTGCTGGCCACACTTATTTTGATGCAGCCCAGGATATGGTTGGCCTTCTGGGCTGCAAGTGCACGTTGCCAGCTCATGTCAGCCACCAGTACCCCCAGGTCCGTCTCCTCAGGGCTGCTCTCAACCCCTTCATCCCCCCGCCTGTACTGATACTGGGGGTTGCCCTGGCCCAGGTGCAGGACCTTGCTCTTGGCCTTGTTGAACCTCAGAAGGTTCATGAGATCCACTCCTCAAGCTTTTCCAGGTCCCTCTGAACGGCATCCCATCCCTCGGGCGTGTCTACCACACCACTCAGCTTGTTGTCATCTGCAAATTTGCTGAGGGTGGGGTGCACTTGATCCTGCTGTCTTATGTCATTGCTAAAGATACTAAACAGTACAGGTCCTGGTACCAGTCCCTGAGGGACACCACTCATCACTGATCTCCATCCAGACACTGAGCTGTTGACCACTACTGTCTGGATGTGACCATCCAGCCAATTTCTTCTTCCACCGAACGGTCCATCCATCAAATCCATACCTCTTCAATTTAAAGAGAAGGATGTTGTGGGGGACCATGTCAAAGGCCTTACACAGAAGTCCAGGTAGATGACATCTGTTGCTCTTTCCTTGTCCATCATTGTAGTCACTCCATCATAGAAGGCCACCAGGTTGGTCAGGCAAGACTCAACCTTGGTGAAGCTGTGCTGACTATCTCAAATCACCTCTCTATCCTCCATGTGCCTTAACATAGCTTCTAGGAGGATCTGTTCCATGATCTTTTCAGGCACAGAGGTGAAGCTGACAGGTCAGTAGTTCCCAGGGTCCCCCCTTTTTAAAAAATGGGTGCGATGTTTCATTTTTTCCAGTCACTGTGGACTTCACCTAACTGCCATGACTTTTCAAATATCATGGAGAGTGGCTTGGAACCACATCAGCCCGTTCCGTCAGGGCTCTGAGATGGTATCCCATCAGGTTCCATAGACTTGTTTATGTTAATTTTTTTTTTTCCATGCGTTTTTCTTCTACTTTTACAGGGCTGCACAGGCAGCTTCACTAGCATAATGGGATACCTGTATCACATTAAAAAATGTGGGAAGGCTGCTTCTGAGCTGGAGAAAATGGCTATGAAGTGCCATCACTGTGGAAAAGCATACAAATCAAAGGCAGGACTTGTCTACCATCTCCGATCTAAGCATGGGCCGGTAAGTGCGAGTTGCCGTAGTTATCGGGGGAGTGTGGTGGGACTTCAGCCATTCAGACTTGAGGCACACATAGGCTTTCGTCTGCTACTCAGGTGAGTAATTAGGGATACAAGGCAGCAATAAACTGTTCCCAGCCTGACTTTTGCTCCATGGAAGAATGATGCGATCACGTATAACTTGAGACATGTTTTTATTTGCTCTTAGAAGACCCAACATTGGAGCAGAACAGGCAGTACTGTGCTCATTGTCTGGGAGGGTTTTACGGCAAATGTTGTGATACCCTTTCAAGACCAGTGGTTGCATGAAACTGTCTACTAGAGCCTTACTGCTTTGGTCCCCCTGAGTAGATCTGGGGGTCTGTCTCACTATGGGGATGCACTTCTGGCCTGTGACTGTGACAGTGAACCACAGCTGCAGCTGTAAGATTTGGCAGAAGATTTATTCACAGTGTTTAGTGTAACTGAAATAGGAACTGTTGAAGGAGGCTTATCTTTTTTGGCCTTCATTGCAGGTTACTTTCCTCCATGAGGAGAGAAGAACAGAGAGCCTGAAGGAAATAAAACGGGAGCCAAATAACACAGGCAGAGTTCAGAGGAGATCTGCAAAGGTGGCAATCTATTATCTCCATGAGCTAGCTGGAGAAGAGCTGGCCAAAGAGTGGCCCAAGAGAAAAGTTCTGCAGGACTTGATTCCAGATGACCGGAAGGTAAAAGGCCTTAAAAAGGCTGTACAGGGTTTGGGCCTTTATTCACGTCATATGAGTTTTGCAGTGGCATCTGCCCAGTGTTGCCAGTGTTCAGTGGCTCATGGAAAGCAATATTGAAGAAGTAATATCCTGTGGGAGGGACTGGCTTTTGCTCTCTCTGGACTTAGGTTGCGGTATTGCTGCAGCAGCAATTGCTGTGGTGTTATTTTATCTAGGCAGGCTATAATGACTTTCAAGTCCTATTGCTGTAATTTTCAGTGGGCGCAAGTAACAAAGGCACTTAAAGGCAGTGCTGCTCACAAGTCATAGGCTGCAGATCACTGCTGCCATGCAGTGATATTTCATAATTTTTCAGGCTTCAGAGTTTCTCCATCTTTTAGGCTGTAAGAGAAACAAAAAGGAAAGGGATGATTTATGGTTTTAATATGGGGTAAGTACATTTAGAGGAATTGTTGTAGTCAAAGTTACGGGAAGTTTTGGATTCTGGTGTTGTGGGGGTTTTCTGGACCCAATTATGTTTGTAGAGAGTGAGATGGGGAAAGACTGGTTTATTGAGCATCTGGCTGTTGGAGTAGGAGAAGAAAACAGTACTTCTGTCTCACAACCTGGGAGACAAAGGGACATACTTGGTACTCTGAGTAGCCAACATTGCTTCAGTTTTCAATTCCATCTCTTTATCTCAGCTGAAATATACTCGTCCTGGACTGCCTACATTTAGTCAAGATGTTCTGTGCAAATGGAAAACGGAGATAAAGATGTACCGAAGAGTCCACTGCCCAAATGAGGTAATCCTTACGTGTTTCTGAAGCCTCAGTGTGGACAGATTTCAGGTCTGTATGAGCCAACAGCTTTCCACAACCTTGAAACTGCTGTTTGTCTCTCTGTGGGAGACAAATTCTGTTTCATCTCAGAATGGTTGGTTAGTGTAACCAGGACTCTGTCTGGATTGTTGCCCTAGGGATGATCCCTCTGTGGATGTGTTTGTCCATTTCAGAGCCAGTAACTTGATGTCAGACTGGCGCAGCTTTCACATCCAGCTGGGAACTGGTCCATTTGAAGGTTTGATCAGTGGAAAAATGACAGGCCTGTGCCTGTCTAGCAGGTGTGCTAAATCTAATTATAGAAGAAGGAAGGAGTAGTGATGGAAATGTACAGGTAGAGGGACTTTTTCTGGCACAGCACTTAAGTTTTCTTTTGAAAGCTGGAAGTGGGTTGCAGAGGGCTTACACATGGCACTGTTGTCCTGGTCTAGGGCTGCTTATGCATGTGAACTTAGTTTCTTACAATCCCATGCAGCAGTCACCAGTCAGATCCAGTAAGAAATGGCCCCATTGGTGGAAGCTATGGTAGATGTGACACACACTGCTGGATAGCCAAGGGTCAGTGGTGGCTTCCATCTGAGTTTGGTGTAGAGACGATGCCTCCCCCCTGCCCTGCCCCACCCGCAGCACTCCCTCCCCAGTTTTCAGGCTTGTGTCATTTCCACGTGTGGAGCCATCCCCAGAAAGCAGCTGTCCTGTTTCACTGACCAGTAACCCAGAAGCATGTCTTGCACCTACCCCTGTTTCAGGGTCTGGGCTGTTGGCTGAGCATGATCTAGTGTCCCAAGACTGATGCCCAAAGCTCCACGTGGGGTAGGGCTGCAGAGCGGCCCTTTAGCTGAGACTGTTGATGTCGGATGCAGTACTTGTGCACTGTGCCACTGGATACACAACAGGGCAGGAGAGGTTGAAGTGTCTCATACTTTCCCCTGTGCTTTGTTTGAAATTAATCTGTGCTGCACTTTAGGCAAAATGCAAACTCCTATCCTTTTACTGGGGCTTTTGGTAGAGGGTGAATGTAACTGTGACAAGAGTCTCATTATTATGTCTAAATGTGCTTAGAAACTGGAAATACTTAACTTACTGAAATCTTAAATATATTTTAATGTTCTTTTTACCAGAAGCTTTCTGGCTTTGTAGGACTTGGTATCTCCCTCTCTCTACCTCTCTTATCCCTTTTGTAATTGTCTTTCAGAGAAAAAGGGTTTCTTGTGCAGGAAGAAGTGATTTCTTACTAGAGTTTTGCTGACACACACTGTTTTTACTGTTTCAGGGTTGTGAATCTGTTTATGGCAGTGTCTCAGGACTCAAATCTCACCTTGGAACATGTACCTTGGTTGGTAGCCCTCCTGTACTTACTGTCTTTTATACCAATAGTCTGACTGTCTCTGTCACTCAGATATCTCCTTATCCAAGCTGTTGTCCTGCCATCTGCTAGTCAGAGTTCCTCACAATTTGAGTGCTTCCTTATGTGCTAATGAGGTTGCCATTGCAAACTGTGTGAGGCAAGGAGGAAACATCTTAATGGCATGCATTTTAGTGAAACTGCAGTCCTACCTGGAGGTTCACAGCTACAAGAGCATTTTTTCCAGGTACAGTGCTGGAGACCTTGTAATGCCTCACAGTGCAGTCCTATGCTTGGTGGGTGTAACTGGTCAATAATGTCAGTACTCCTGTAGCTAAAGAATTGTCTAGTGTGAATAAGTGTTTCTACTTCTTACTGCTGGGTTATGTCTGAGCAAGATTCAAATACAATATTTAGGAGTATCAGCCTTCTAGGCAGCAACTGGTGATGGATTTTTTTGTTTTGGTGCCAGGGAGACTTTGTGGCTGGTAAATACAAGTGTCTCCTGTGTGCGAAGGAGTTCATTTCAGAGAGTGGGGTCAAGTATCACATCAACTCTTTGCATTCTGAGGTAAGGCAGACAGAATGGAAGTCCTGAAACCCCAGGTTGTTGGAGGTGGGAAGGGTGGCTTGGGAAGGAAATGCTGGATGCTTGCCCTGTTTTATTTTTTTCCTTGCTCATTGTTGGGAACAGGGTCCTGGACTCGAGTGCCCTTTGATTTTCTTAAACATAGCTGATCTTACACATTGATCTGGGGAGTAAGTGTTGCATTGTGTCATGTCCCAAGCTGCTGCTGTTCAATTCAGCTTTTCAGCTGAATTTCCCGTGCCTTTAGCTGGGCAATTGCTAACTCAAATCTGAATCCTCTGAGACAGAGTGACACCTGAGGAGGGACATCAAAGAGTAGAGCTTTGTTAGGTAGCTGCCTTTCCAGGTCTCACATTTGTGGAAACCCTTGTCCCGCAAGGCAGCTTTATTATAAGCCCTGGTAGGCTTTATATGTTACTTCCACCATCAGTACCAACCTGTTGCCTTCTAAACCCTTCAGGACTGGTTTGATGTGAACACAACTACCACCAAAAGCTTTGAGAAGCTAATGAAAATCCGCCAAAGAGAAGAGCAGAGGAAGCAACGAAAGAAACGTCCTTTGATTCGGGGCAAAAAGAAGAGAACTGGGACCCTGGCTGCCAAGAAGCTTCCCACTGCTGGAGCTGAAAAAATGAGGAGAAGTAAGAGAGGTCGTCCACAGCAGATGGACAATGAGAGTGCGAGTAGTGAGGAGGGGGAGCCCCAAGTTGCACAGAGAGCCGAACTTCCAAAAACAAGCCGCAAGCGAGGCCGAAAGTAAATCCCTAGGAGAAGGAAGGAGCAATCCTAAAGCTTTTCAGCTCCAAGCCCCACTTCTGTCAAACTCATAACCCACAGCACTAATATAAGCAACTGAATGTCTTTGGAACTGTGAGTCTGTTCTACTCGGTGACCTTGATTTTGAAACTGTTGCCTGTGCTCAGTTGTGAGAGATTTCAGACCAAAGCTGTGCTACAGAGGCTGCCTCTCCTGGCATAGATCTCTTGGACAGTGGCACTGGCAGTGTACCCAGTGTAGTTTCTGCTCTGGTTACAGTCTCACTTTGGGTCACATTAGTTGCTTGTTTAGTGATTTCCAGTACAGCAGCTGTCTGTTTTGTCATCTTCCTCTGGTGGGTGAGATCACAGTTCTTTTTTAGCAGTTCTCCATATAAGGGACTGACTAGCACAGTGTTTAGGTCTCTTTAAGGGGGGGGGGGAATCCTTCCTAGCACAATATGCACAAAGAATAAGCCGCACTGTGCAGAATATGAAGGCATTAGCTTGCCCTGTAACTGTCCTGTCTGTTGTCAGCAAGGCTGCCACAGAAGAGCAGATACCTTCCTGGCGTGTGCTCCAGTCTGTTGCACAAGGCACTGTCTCTACTTCATACACTGATGTTCAAGCTCGGCAGCAGATAGTAGCTCATGAGCTCTGGTCTGCTTGGAAGTGATGGGACATTGTTATTATCCTCGTCAGGAACACAGTATTCCCCTGGCATCTATCTTCTGTAGCACTGGGCATTGAATGTATGTAGAGGGTCTTCAAGTCCAGTGAGGAATAAATACTCTCCAGCCTGTTGGAGGTTCTGGCTTTTCAGAGACATGCAGTAACTGATGTAATATCTTTCATGGGCCTTCTGAAAACCGCTCATTTCAGACTCACCTGGGAAACGAACTGACTGCAGGACAGTGCAGATCTACAATAGCAGTCTTGCTAATGCTGAAACCCAGTTCCATGGAACTGCCTTGCCAAGTGTGTCGTTCTTTGTCATGCCTGTGCTCTAATGGTGTCCTTTTTTCCTGCACCATAGGTGCCACCTTTGTTGTCTTTTATCACCCATTTCTTTTCAGTATTGCTTCCTTTGTGTGAATGAGATATATTAGCAGTGGCTTCCCTGTGTGGAAAAGGTTAGAAGAGGGTTTGTTATTTTAAGTCGCGTGTTGGCATGAACTCTGGATCGTAGGGAGTTTCTTCCCGTGCTCCATAAATGCAGCAGATGTCATAGAAGCTAGAAGGAAGTAGCAGCACAGGCAGTCCTACTCTGTCTTTCAGAGAATGGGTTCTCCAGAATTCTGTTATCCAAAGACCTACTGTACCAGGAAGTTGCAGAATTTGACCTTTCCCTTGCAGTTTTGCAGGCAAGAAAATAGGCAGCTGGCCCCATGTTACCTCCCTGTGAATTTTCACAGTCAACCAAAGTTGTTGGTGCTGAAATTTACAGGGAAGCCATTGCAGCACCTGGTGAACAGGCAGGTTTATACTCGTGTGTTACTGCCAGGATAATCACCTTGGCCCTGGCAGTGGGAGTGCTGTATGGCCAGGGTGTTCCTGTTTAGTGAGCAAAGCAGCCCCCAGTGACACGGTCTGTCTCATGGGGATTGATACCCATGTGGCAGTGAGGCAGCGTGCAGTGCTCCGGTGTGATTTATGTGCAGTAGTTGTGCTGCCCTTTGGAACCAGCTGTCAGTGTGGTTGCAGTGCTGTGCTGAAACTGCAGATATGTGGACTTTTGTGCAGGGTGTATAAGATTTGCAGTAAGAGGGGCCAGATCAGAAGACAACAAAATAAAACGTCACCAGTGCGAGAATGTGACTTTTTTTGTCTGTTTGGTGTGTAGTGGTCTTGACACCATCCCTACTTGCACAACACACTCCAGCCTGCCCACTTGATTGTCCTACATGCTCTGGTGCTGTTCAGTTGTTTGCACCGTTTCTCCTCAGTACTCCACTCTACACGGCTGTATTTTGGCCACACGTGTTCACCACCTTCCCGCCCAACAGATTGACAAAGCGATAAACCCATCAATTACAGGAGGTTCTTCTTAGTAAATTTCAGTCGAGTCCCATTTACTTTCATTTATGAGTCACTAACCAGACCTGCTTTCTAGGCATGGATACTTTGTGACCACCTGAATTTTGTAGGGTCACACGAACTACATATTCTCCCACATAATACGTTGTGCAGAAAGTCATTATTCAACAGTGCCTTCATCCTCCATCGGTTTGATTGTTTGCTGGATTGGCTCAAGCTGGAAAGAGGTGATGGCACTGCTGCACCAGCGCGGTCCACTGCCTTTGAGGAGTGTGATCTGTTCAGGAGTACCTGCATCGTGCTGTAGTTGGACTAAGGCAGGCTACCCAGTATGGCTGCAGCAACGCCCAACTGCTCTGAAGGCACAGGAAGATTTCGACTCAGGGAAGGCATTTTAATTGGGGAATTCACAACATTGTGTATCCAGGACTATAAATAAATATGAAACCAGGTAATTGTACTACAGCCATGATTTACTGTTCAAGCATGTGAGTCTACTGTTTGGTCTGTTGGTAAGAGTTCAGTTGGCCTAACATTTTTCAAATCCTGGTCAATATTCTACCAGTTTCAAAATTCTATGATAGAATCATAGAATGTTTTGGGCTGGAAGGGACCTTTAAAGACCATCTAGTCTACCCCCACTCCCATGGACAGGGACATTTTTCACTAGATCAGGTTGCTCAAAACCCTGTCTCAACTTGACCTTGAACACATACAATGATGCAGCATCCACAGCTTCTCTGGACAACCCCTAGTGTCTCACCACCCTCATCTTAAAAAATGTCTTCCTTTTGCCCAGTCTAAGTCTACCCTCTTTCAGATAAAACTATTGCCCCTTATCCTGACACTACGGGCACTGGTAAAAAATATCTCTCTGTCTTTCTTATAAGCCCCTTTATATACTGAAAGGCCGCAATAAAGTCTCCCTGAAGCCTTCTCTTCTCCAGGCTGAGCAACTCCAACTCGACCTTTCTTCACAGGAGAGGTGCTCCAGCCCTCTGATTGTTTCCTCTGAATCCAGTCTATCAAATCCATGTCTGTCATACTGTGGGTCCCAAAGCTGGGTGCAGTGCTCTGAGTGAGGTCTCACAGCCAAGTAGAGGGGGAGAATCACCCTCAACCTGCTGGCCGTGGTTCTTTTGATACTGCCCAGGATATGATTGGCTTTCTGGGCTGCAAGCGCACACTGCCACCTCACATCCAATTTTTTTTGTATCCCCAAGTCCTCCACAGGGCTGCTCTTAGTCCGTTCATTCCCCAGGCTGTACTGATGCTGGGAATTGCTCTGATTCATGTGCAGGGGCTTGCACTTGGCTTTGTTGGACTTCATGAAGTCCATATGTGCTCATTTCTCAAGCCTGTCCAAGTCCCTCTGGATGGAATCCCTTCCCTCAAGTGAATCAACTGCACCACACAGCTTGGTGTCATCTGCCTACCTGCACTCCATCCCCCACTCTGCATCATGGATGAAGATGCTAAATAGTATTGGTGCCAACATGGATCCTTGAGGGACACCACTCATTACCCCAGCAGACTTGGCCTTGCTCTTACAAATTCTACAGGGTGTTTCATGAAGATGGACTCAATTGCAAAGCATCTTGTCATTGAAATTGGGTCCATCTTTTTGAAATGCCCAGTATTTGAGCAGGTATGTATTTAGAAAGACATCCTGTTTTGAGAGGGGGGGAAGTGGTAAAAGAGACCAGCTAGTCACTCAACACTTGTTCCTGTGATTAATTACACTAAAAATGCTGTTGTCTTTTCATTTGAACTTTTTTCAGTTTCAGCCTCTGCATCTCACATTACTCAGTCCTTGTAACTTAAATAGCTTCATGGTATCAGACGTTTCTTCCTGCATATTTGTAGACATAATTAACTTCATACATAATTTCCTGTATGAGCTAAAGAGACTTGCTCTAGTCTCAGTCAAAACGTTTTTTTGTTGTTGTTGTTCTTTGCTGATGTTTTATATATTGATCGCTGTATTTTCTGCTTTTTAAGCCCAGAGACATGACTGACTGCAGTATTCGGTAATAGTCTGCTTTATGTAGAATACAATGATGATGTTACTCTGCTCTTAACTACCTTTTTTTTCCTCATTAACTATTCCATCGCACTGTTTACATTTGGTTTGTGATTTACCCTCTTGAGCACATTTTTAAATTGTTCTGAAAATGCATCTGATGGCCCATTGGTAGAGTACTGGGATAAAGCCCTGAAGGGAAAAGGGGCCCAAGAGAGCTGGTTAGTATTCAAGGATCACCTCCTCCAAGCTCAGGAGCGCTGCATTCTAATGAAGAGGAATTCAGGCAAAAATGCTAGGAGGCCTGCATGGATGAGTAAAGAGCTCCTGGACAATCTCAAACACAAAAAGGAGGCTACAGAGGGTGGAAGCAAGGAATCATGGAATGGTTTGGGTTGGAAGGGTCCTTAAAGATCATCTAGTTTCAACCCTGCTGCCATGGACAGGGACACCTCCCTCTAGAGTGGATACAGAGAACAGAGAATCCAGAGAATCCAGACAAATTGTCCAAGCAGCCAGGGATCAGGTTAGGAAAGCCAAAGCCCTGATAGAATTAAATCAGGCCAGGGACATCAAGGGCAACAAGAAGAGCTTTTGTAGGTTTATCAGTGATAAAAGGAAGACTAGGGAAAGTGTGAGCTGGAGAGGGACTTGTGACAAGGGCAGGGAGTGATGGGCTGAGGGGGAATGGGTTCCAACTGCCAGAGATTGGCATGTGAGGAAGCAATTCTTTGGTGTGAGGCTGGTGAGACCCTGGCCCAGGGTGTCCAAAGAAGCTGTGGCTGCCCCTCCCTGACAGTGTTGAGGGCCAGGTTGGATGGGGCTTGGAGCAACCTGGTGTGGTGGGAGGTGTCCCTGCTCATGGCAGGGGGTGGCACTGGATGAGCTTTAATGTCTCTTCACACCCAAACCATTCTATGATTTCATTTGTTTCTAGAAATTCAAGTTAACAGGGTTTAAGGCTAGACAGGACATGATGAACTCATCTGCTCTTTCTAAAACTTTATGACATATTCCACAAAATTACTCTAGCAGAGACCTTAATAAGTGTATTTTTTGTTGAGCGACTTTTCCAGAAAACTTTGTTGTATAATCAGTCTTTTCATTGCTTTCACTTGTCATGAGCTTTTTTAATCTGCAGATTTTCTTTGCGATTGTTTTGTAATTTTGTTAACATTCTTGATAAAGGTGACAAATAGCTGTAGACTCTGGGATTCTCTAGGATAACCCTTATTTACAAATATTTACTAACTAGCATTTAATGTGCTCCATCAGTATTTGTGTAACGTGGGGCCAAGAACAATGCCTTACAGAAATTTACAATGTCAATAGCTACTTTTACCAAACCAGACTTGTAATTAATTAAAAAACAATGTTTACAGAAAAGTGCTCTCTGTGAAACCATGTTGGTTGGTTTTACTTATGACATCCTTTAATGTCAAGTGCTCTTCTCTTTGCCAGATTTCAGACTGATAAGCTGTGCTTACGCAGACCATGCAGCTTGCCATTTTTTAAATACTGGCATAACACTGGAGTTTTGGTTCTTTTTTTTTCTTTTTCTCGGAATGGGAGAGAGATTATCTTGGGGTTTGGGGGTTGTTTGGGTTTTTTTTTTCTTTTCCTAATCCTCAAGGATTTTCCCATTGTTCCAAGAATTGTTAAAAGCCATTAATAATAATTCAGAGAACTTTTCAGGAGGTTATTTGCCATCCTTCCCTGCAAGCTACCCAATGCTGTAGCTTTATAGCTGTTTATGCTGTTTTAATGCTGCCATAATGTCCAAAAAAATGGAGCTGTTCTGTCGAGGTTTGCAGGAACTGTGGAACAGGGGGTGCATTTTACGCAGGGACAACAGCAGCAGTTTGTCATTCCTACCCTCATGAAACAGCCCGAGTGTGTGTGGCACCTGGGAGTGAAATCATTGCAGCACACATCACACACTTACAGCTGTGTTG
Organism: Aegotheles bennettii; assembly: GCA_013398125.1. NCBI lineage: Eukaryota > Metazoa > Chordata > Aves > Caprimulgiformes > Aegothelidae > Aegotheles > Aegotheles bennettii. The sequence goes on along the minus strand of VZRW01000616.1, from coordinate 100,708 downwards.
GTATGGAGCACATCTGGCTTGTTTTGAACATCTCCCTTGGTGAGGACACCACGCTGTCACCAGGCAAGCTCTTCCACAGCTTCATTTTCCTTGCAGTAGTATTATCTGTAATTGGATGTTTTGCCGTGCAGCTGCAGCGTGTTTGGGATAGAGCCAGGGCCTGGGACCAGCTCTGGGAGCAGTTTGGTCCTTGGTGACCGGCATGAAGAGCGTACGGCTGCGGGGCTGGCATCACCCCGGGGTGCTGCTCGGCTGTGACACTGGTAACAAAACCAACACTCAGCATGCCGCTGTTTCTCGATGTTGCTCAACTCTGAAGGCCAGCTGTCTTCAGAATTAAGTAGGTCAATTCCGTAATTAAAATACAGCAGGATTGCTGGGGGGTAGGGGGATATATTGGACAGCTCCGCTGAGACATTAATTAGTGCAGTGTCCCTTTTTATGCATGTTGTATCAGGTCCAAAAATCCATCTCAATTATGCTCGAAGGTCTTCTAAACCAGAGACATTTGTTTTTAAGAAGTGCAATTGCACCACAGAAGCAAGTCTCTGCCTTTCTTCAGAAGCAGGTAACAAAAGCCAGTCAGTTATTCGTATAAAGCCTTTAAATAAAACAAGGACTAACCATGAACAGAGAAACAATCCTAGTGACTGCTGGGTGAGACAGAACCAAGTTAAAGGCTAGGAAAATCACGGCAAGTGTAGTCTGTTTTCTCACCAGCTCCTGCCCCTCATGCCCAGGTGGGCTCTCAGCGCCCTGCACGCTGTGGCCTGAGCTGGTGCCATTTCCACGGGCAGCTGCTGCGCCTCAAGAAAAGCAGGGACCAATGCCTGTGGCAATGTGGGTTATAGTAAAGGGGAGTCCTGATGTGCAAAGGAATGATGTGGGGTGCGAGGGAGCCACTGGGACATCTGTGAAAGGGAGACAGACTTCACACGTCTGTTTGAAGTATTTTGAAAACGGGTAAACCTCAAAAGAAGACTTTTTCACATATTTTCAACTAATTCTTGCTGCATCTGCTACTTGAATTTCCAAAATATTACCTATTTGAGAAGTGAGATTGCCATGCAATAAACAGGATGGTTGTCTTGTTGGAAGTTGGAGGAAGCGTTCAGAGGAGACATTTGGTGTTTTCAGGGGAGTGAGGCCACTGGGGGAATCCCGTAGGCATCCTCATTAACTCTGGGCTGTTCAAAATTTTCCCCATGATCTAGGAAGTGGGCAGGGACTAAGACCAGGTCTGAGGATTACATGAAGCAGTAAAAATTGAAAAGTAGCCACAAAAAAATGCTGAAGCATCTTAGAATACTAAGTGTTTGGGAGACGGAACAGCAGGAGAAATTCAGCATTATAAAATGAAAAGCACTCAGTAACCTCTGTACGTTGCCCTTGCAGCCCTCAGAATCCTTCAAAGATGGTTTGAATTTTACCTGCTGAAAAGATTGCTGCATTTAAATTGGTGATATCCTGAAATCCTGCAGGAATACTTCACGACTTCTTACTGCTGAAGTGACCTGTATATTGATGCTTTGTCCTCTTCAAAACATCTTGCCATGGCTACATCAAATACCATGCTTCAAGATGGACTCCAACCACCCTCAGTTATTTAACACTAGATATTCTTTTTGCACATATGCTTCCTCTCCAGATATAAAATTACAGGCCTCAGCAACCTTCCATGCGAAGGTTCTTGACTGACTTGAGGGAGGGGCCTTGAGAGGGGTCTTGTGAACCTCATGAACTTCGATCCCCAATATCAATACAGGATAAATGGGAGATGAATTAATTGAGAGCAGCCCTGCAGAGAAGGACTTGGGGATACCAAGAAACTGGACATGAGTCAGTAATGTGTGCTTGCAGGCCAGAGAACTGATTGTACCCTGTGCAGCATCAAAAGTGGGCAGCAGGTTGAGGGGGGTGATTCTCCCCTTGATTCCTGCCTGGGCACTTACTCTTAGCACGTGTGCTGTGGAGCAGGGAAGCTAGAGAATTGTAGGGCAGTACGTGTTTGTTGCAGTTTGCCCCACTGTGTCTTGAAGCCAAACCTGCTGTGTTTGTGTGTTGCCTGGGCTCATCTACCAGGGGGGACTTCAGAGGTTGCAGGATGGTATCAGTAAGGTGGAGGCCTGCAAGCCAGGAGCCCCCAGGCTGGTGACAGGTACAGAAGAGCACAGCTTACTCACAGAGATGTGTCTGAACAAATGCTCTTGATTCTTGTCAAAAGTCAAAGTGTGTGGCAGAGTTCTTACAGTTACCAGAATGCAACATCAATGTCACACGCTAGGCTCTGTCATCAGTGGCATTCACACACTTGTGAAGGTTTTCTGGACTCTAAGGGATTTCAGAGAGGTGCCTCAGCTTATCCTTAATATGAGAAGCTCAGTACAAGATAGGTATTTCATTGGGGAAGGGGGGTGTCAGTGAAACCTTGGAGAACGTTGGCAAGAAGTGATACCAGGCTGTAAGCCAAGCCACTGGCACTGCTGGTGGTGTGACTGCAAGCAAGAAGAAAATTCCCATGTATTGGAGAGGAGTGGGAAGATAAACAAGGTACCAGAACATGGAGAGATAAACTGAGACACACAGCTCCCTGCGCTGACAAACTCTGATTTAAGATAAGATCTATTACACCAGCAGCGGAAGATGCTGCATGGAAGGGAATCACACCTGATATTTTATTCTTAAACTTAATTACTGCTGATTTTTATTATAAAACTGGTTAAATAAACCTTTATTTAGTTTTATTATAAACGTTGTTATGTTTTGTGGGAGAATATGATTCACACTGTAATTTGTGAATGAAAGATGTGCAGTCTCCATTGTAGCTGTATACAAACATAAAAAGACACTTAAAGATCTGCAGGAATTTCTGTTTGAAGGGATGGTGCAGCCAGAAAGGGAAAAAAAGAGGCTTCTCAATGCACTGGTTGAAAGACAACCACCATCCTTACTGGGAAAGGTGGACAAGAGGCCTTAGCACCACACTCTTCCAGCCACTGGGACAGGGGGGAGCTCACCTGAGGCACAAAGCAAAAAAGGAACCTGGCTGTGCTGACTCTTGTTCTGCATTTCATCACTGTCCTGCTTCTTGGTCTCCCTACTGCCCCAAGTCCTTGGTGACTTCATCGTCCAGGCCAGTTCATGTACGCCTCAAGGGTCAGTCAGACTTCTCTCTCCTCAGTTCCAGTAGAGCACTATCCCCCAGCCCCTCCCGAGACATCACCAAGGATCTGTAAGGGAAAACCGTTTCCCATGGGGGAAGCTGGATCTCCCCCCAGGCGATGCAGAGGTGCTGACAGACACTCCTTCCTCACAAACCAGAACACAAATGTCCGCACCCTCAGCACCTTGAACCTTCCTCCAGGGCAAGACTGGACCTATTCTGTATAGCACCAGGTCAGGCAGCGTTCAGTTCCACTTCTGCTGCTGGCACAGGTAGGTGCTGCACTGACCAACAAGCAGAGCTCTGGCTTAACGTGATGACTCAGACTGGAATTTGATCAAGTCAGCAGAAGACAGGAGGTATCTGACCAGGCACAGGGCTTGGTGGGGAGTGTAGGCTGTCACTCACAAACAGAGGCTCCACTCAATGCCGTCGGTCTGTGCAGAGTCCTCTCTTCGATGCAGGCAGCAGGATGTTCTGCAGAGGCAACTGCAGCCTGTTGGCAAGCCCAAGCAGACCAGCCCCGTGCTCCTTTTCCACCTGGCTTTTGGGCTCTTTTTGTAAGGTGCAAGGAGCAGCTGTTCAGCAGCTGTACTGCCTACCTAGTAGGTATTGTCCTTGCCTTCTGCTGGCTCCTGAATGGAGTCAACCCAGAGAAGGGAGTAGGGGGGAAAGAGCCAGTGTCTCGTCCCAAAGCTTCCTGGGCTCACCACCGGGACTGAGGGGGCAGATCCCGGAGCATGCCCCAACCTGGGCCCAGAGGAGGCTGGCTTGGTCATGCAGGGACAGACATTCATCTGAGAGGGGTCCTGGCTGCAGCACTCGCTCACAGCTCTTCTACATATGTTACACACAAATGAATTACAGTCCTCATAACAGTCCTCAAAGTAAGGTCTGTCATGATGCTGCCAAGAGCTGTGAACCGAGCAGCCAGCAGAGTCAGCCCAGGGTTAATTTCACACCTTATTTCTAACTGGAACATTTAAGATTTTACTCCTTGCTCTTGAACCTTATGTAACTTCTCTCTGTAGAGCAAAGGGGCCTCTAACGTTCAGTACATCCTCCCAGGGCTTTGTATGCATCTTTTAACAGCTTCAATCCTTTCTGTCTCTGCCTCCGAGACATTTCCAGTCCCCAGGTAATTGTCTCTGTCTTTGTATTCCTCAAGTGTTCCTGTTCTTTTCAGGTGAGGTTCCAGATCAGGCTCCGCAACTCCGGAGTCTGTTTGCCGCAGACAGAAGACGAATCTTCTCACTGTTCCCATATTTACACATCCACAGAATTAAAGCTGCCTATTTCAAAAGGCACTTGTTAGACATTAAAATTATTATTTAAAACTGCAATGGAATAATCCTCTCATGTTATAAAAATACAATCTGGAAGCAGAGGAGTGTTTTAAAATGCATTTGGCTGCAGATATAATTTGCATGTAAGTATTTCTATTTGCATTTTCATGAGATGTCTTCTCTAATTCTGAAACTCTTTCAGTAGAGGATCTTCATGATTTACTTACAGGAGGTACTGTTTCATGATGCAGTATATAAACAGGGCAACGTTGGCTTTCTGCATGTATGCAACCAGGTTTCCAGACCCCTACAGTCAAAGGGCAGAGTCGAGAGGGGCCAGACGAGCCTTGCTGTGACCTGGGTATGTCATTGGGACAGACTGGTTGAAAGATACTCAGGAGATGCTGGTGAAATGCCCCTGTCTGCACTTCATGTTGCCAGGACCACCAATACAAACCTCGCCCACAGTGACCATTCTCCATGCCGTGCTGCAGAGTGCAGAACCTGGGTACAGGGCTCCACTGCCTCTGGAGGGCAAGCCACAGAACAGCTCACTGTTGTGGCACTGGTCCTCTTGTGTACAACAAGTTGGGCTTTGTAGTAAAAACAAGCTGAGAATTTGTTGGTTGGTTGTTGGGGTTTTTTCAAAGTTTGAGTTAAGTATCTGACAAGAAGTTACAGAAGTACATTGTCTGAAATATCTACCTTTGGCCACTGTCAAGACCAACTTTCTGAAGATACCTCAGCTCCTGAGTACCTCCTTGTTGGGAATTAATTGGGCTTCACTTCTAAATTATTTTCAACAAGCTTTGTGATGCAATTCTTGTTAAGAATACAGAAGACATGTGGAAAATTATTATCAATTATATGCTAATATTAATACTGATGCTGATAATTTCCTGGCTAATACAATTTTTCTGCTGTCTTCCCTTCACTGCAATGTTTTGTGTTTGTCTCCCAACTCACTCCTCCTGACCAGGCAAACTTTAAGGCCTACAATAATCAGTCTATATGCCACACATCATAATATGTATTGATGATGCAACAGTCTAATTTCTGGTATGTTTTCAGCTTCCTGTCCAGTCTGTAACACATTTAAACACTGAGGAGAACTCCAAGAACCAACACTTCTGTCTGGGTATGCCTGTAAGAGCACATTTTTTCCTTCTGCAGCTTTTCCTGGGGTTCACACCTCAGTGGAGCTGCCCTGGCACTGTGGAAGGAATGAGCAGAGCAATGCTGGCTGCTGAGACCTCAGCAATAACCTGTGCTCATAGACCTCCCACTTGGGGTGAGCAGAGAGCACAGCCAGCAGGGTCCAGTATCCTGTGGGTTTGCTGAAGAGCAAACACTTCATCCTGGTTGTGAGGAACCATAACCCACACCTGTGCCTGTGCTGACACAGACCTGGAACTTGCAATAATTTCACTACAGTTCATTGGAGGCAAGGCCAGCAAGGCCAGCAGGTGCTCAGTGCCCAGGGCTGAATTACAGACCTTGCCAACAGCAGCTCTGTGGATCGGCAGAGGGATCTCCAAGTAGCTCCCACACAAGGAGGGGGACATCTGCCTTGGTAGATGAGGATTGGGTTAGGGATCAGTTGAGCAATCTGGACATCCATAAATCGATGGGTCCGGATGGAATGCACCCACAGGTGCTGAGAGAGCTGGCAGAGGTCATTGCTAAGCCACTCTCCATCATTTTTGGTAAGTCATGGGCAACAGGAGAGGTGCCTGAGGACTGGAGGATAGCAAATGTCACTCCAGTCTACAAGAAGGGCAAGAAGGAGGACCCGGGTAACTATAGACCGGTCAGCCTCACCTCCATCCCTGGAAAAGTGATGGAACAACTTGTTCTTGGCACTATCTCTAGGCATATCAAGGATGAGGGGGTCATTAAGAGCAGTCAACATGGCTTTATCAAGGGTAAGTCATGTTTGATCAACCTTATAGCCTTCTATGAGGAAATAACTAGGTGGATGGATGATGGTAGAGCGGTAGATGTGGTTTATCT
>VZRW01000616.1:70498-88832 GCA_013398125.1 Aegotheles bennettii | reverse complement strand
CCTGTCCCTGGGCAGGGTGCTCCGGTGCCGCAGGCTGAGCTGCGCCGGCCCCGCTGGCCGCTGCCCCTGCGCTGGCGTCTGCTGGGACCCCGGGCTCTGTTGGCACCCGGGCTGCCTCTGCCCTTCCTTCCCCCGGCCGGGCTGGTGGCCCCGTGCCAGCGGCAGCTCTCCGCTGCCTGTTCGCCCCAGGCCAGGTCCCTCATGTGCTGGGCTGGATCGCAGGTATCAGGCACGTTCTGGTCTGCCCTGCCATGTCTCAGCTCCCTGCGAAACGTGTGCGGCATGGCCTGACGGATTTAGGAAGAAATGCAGTCAGGGTTGTTAAAAAGGGGCCACTTATTTTTAGATGTGCAGCCTAATGCTGGCCTCCCTACTGCAGTTGGACAAACATCTGGGTGCCCTTGAGCAGCAGTCCCAAGAGCACGGGCTGAGGGGCAGGTGAGGTCCCCTCTCTGGGGTCACAGCAGGATGGGGGAGACGCCAGTGGGGCTGTGCCCCATCCCTGTGCAGCACTACATGTGCCAGCATCACTCTTGAGGGACATCTGCCTGGCTCCTGCTCTAACCCACAAAGCCAGGTTGTGTGGCAGATCTCGTCCAGTGCTCAGCTGCCCTGGGCCAACCCGCCCCAGCTGCAGTGCTGCTGGCTCCAGCACACAGGACCAGCGTTGCCACCTCTTCAGCAGGCCCGGAGGAAACGCACTGCTGTACCGGCAGGGCAAAAGGGTGCACTCAGCCCTAAACGATCGCTCCTTCTGTGATGGTGCCCATTTCTTAATGTGGCTTTAATCAAAAGTGAAGCTGGGTAACTTATAAATGGTGCAGAATCATTAGTAATTAATGCATTGGGCAGGGCTTAACCATGGCGTGGTTTTCCCAGACAGCTCAGCAGGGTATTGGAGCAGCTTGGCTTGGGAATGTTTTCAGTAGTTGACTTCAAAGAGTACATTTTTTGGAGCCCCTGCATTCACAGATCTTCATGGCGACAGCTCTGGTATGAAACTGCTCTGACCTCAGCTGCTGAGCTTGCTGGAGAATGTTAGGCTTAATGTGGGGATCATACTCAAAGCTTTCTGTGGTATGAGCTGTCCTTTGGACGTCTTGTCATAATAACTTTCAGTGAGCTCTCATCTTGCATGTCCTTGGAATTAAACATTGCCCTGTGTTTGTAGGGGGAACTTCTCTAGTTGTCACTTCTGAAACTTCTTGTTCTGTCTCTTCCTGCTAGGTGTGCAGATCCCGTGTGCTCAGAAATGTCTTTCCTGCAGTTTGCTGAACTGCAAACTGGCTGAGGGATGCTCGTTTTTCCAATAAAGAACTGCAGCCTGGACACCTTTGGGTCTCACTGTCACAAAGGTTCAGTTCTGCTTGCTCGGAGCCTGCACAGCGCGTGTTTACGATGTGTGAGGTCTGAAGCACTGACTAGCCACAAGTACTGTGGCTTCGCCGTGCCCCTCTGTGCTCTTGGCCTCCCCTCTCTCCATTTGGGGTGTTTGGGGGATTGGCTCTGGGTGTTACAGCAGATAGTGCTGGCTCTGAGTTTGCTGGTTTTGCAGTTTGATGCCAGGGTGGTTTCCCCCCCGGGATGTTCTGCTGCCAGTGAGTGAAGGTCCCTACATGGGGCCTGTGCACACTCTGGCTGAGCGCAGTCCAAGCAATACTGCCAGCCCCATGTGGACCCAGCAGCGTGGATCGGTGCAGTGCTCTTGTCCTCAGATCACAGAGTGACTCAGCCTCAGGGCCATGTCTCAAAATCCCCAGCCCAAAAACCTGGGCTGGACCAGGCTGGGCTCTCTGCAGAAGCCTAGAAAATTCTTGTGCAGAGCAGGAAGCCTGCTACAAGCTCCATCTACAGCTTCAGCATCACAGAGATGTCAGACTCTGCCTTTAATTTCCCCGCATGCACTTAAAGGTTGGGAAATCCAATCTAGGGCACATTCAGATCTCTTCTCATTCTGTTGGATGTAAAAAGCTACCAATTTATTATTGTAGGTGTATCCTGTGAAGCACCAGGCCCTGTTCTTGTCCTGAGGCCAGCTGGCAGGGTCTGGTCACATCTATAGCACTAAGCTCATGAGTTCCAAAGAGGGGAGCCTGTCAGTGCTACCTACCAGGAATGGTTCATGGCTCGTGCTAACTCCTGAGCCATGCCCAAGAGTGGTTTGGGCATATGGCGCCTGGTTTAGACCAAAGCAGTTCCCAGGACCAGTCTCCGTCACTGGATTCCTGGGCTGTTCCTGACCTCATCACATTGGCTAGCTTAGTGGTAGCCTTGGACAACTGTTTTTGTGCCTGAAGGTTGGCAGAAACATTGTAGCCCCTTCTCCCCCGTGCACACTTTGAAATGCTTTTGCCTGAGACAGAGCTAGGGAAAGGGGCCTACAAGAAAGGTGGAGAGGGACTTTTGACAAGGGTAGGGAGTGACAGGACGAGGGGGAACAGGTTCAAACTGACAGAGGGGAGATTGGGATTGGATGTGAGGGAGAAATTCTTTGTTGTGAGGGTGGTGAGAGCCTGGCCCAGGGTGCCCAGAGAAGCTGTGGCTGCCCTTCCCTGGCAGTGTTGAAGGCCAGGTTGGATGGGGCTTGGAGCAGCCTGGTGTGGTGGGAGGTGTCCCTGCCCATGGCAGAGGGTGGCACTGGATGAGCTTTGAGGTCCTTCACACTCAAACCATTCAATGATTCTGTGGTTATTTGTAGCTGACAGGGTGCTGTCTACAGCTCAGCCATGGCTGGAGTGGAAAACCAGACCACAGCTGTGGGGAACTCTGCTCCTGTGAGCACAGAATACACATGCCCCAGTCGGTGGCCAGGGCTGGGGCCTGCAGCTTTATTCAGCCTGTTTTGCTGTTGGTTTTGGGAGACTAGGGTGTGCAGATGACAACATAGCTCTGAGTCTCTGTCTCACAGGTTAGAGTGATGAACCAGAGTCCCACTGGCAAAACTCTTCATGGGATAAAGCATATTCAAGTGTATCTTTGAATCCTGTCCAGTTTTCCACCCTCCTGTTCTGGAAGGGAGGGCACCGAATCCTGGGATGTCCTTATTAATGTTATCTCCGATGACTCTGTCTTCTAGTGATGTGTCAGGCTCCTGCTGGGGATGCACTCAGTCCCAGTGTCTTTGGGCTCTGGGGGTGACCTTCCTGTCTGTCTTAGTGTCCCATGGCAGACCACAAACCTGCGTTTCTCAGAGTGGGAACCACAGCCTTTTCCTGGTTAGACCTGTGAATGAATGCTTTTAAATAACTGACCTGCAGAAATGACCTTTGCTTGCCACTCTAACTGTGGTTGGTGGTGGTGTCTACAGTTGTCTTTTTTCTTGTTCTCAGGTGCCCTCTGGGGCTCTTCTTCTATCTGTATAAATCACAGCACTGAGCTTGTGCTGCATCAGCAGCTTGCACAAGGACATTGTCTTGTTTACAGGGAGAGAGGACACATGAACAGCAGCCTCAGTGTCTTTCTTCATGAGCTCTTGTGCTTAATTTCCAGACAAAATTTGGCTTTGTATGCAGGTCTGTGTAGCTGTGCAGGATCCTGCCACACTCTCAGTGCTGTGAAATCTCAATTGGTGATGGTGCAGACCATGGGTCAATTAGGCCAGCTTTCCAGAGGATAGCAACGGCTGAGTGGTTCTGCCAGCTTTGCAGCTGATGGGAAAGTCAGCTTTGCCTTCTGCATTGGGCTTTCCTCCCCACCCTAGGGCAGGGAGTAGTGCCAGGCAGATGAGATGGCCAGATTGAGTTGCATAGTGTGTTTATTTCAAGCTGCCCCATTTTTCTGTCACAGTTGATATATAAATACTGTGTCTGGGCTGCTTCCTACACAGTTCTGGGTGCTGTGCCAGCATCCGTGATGTGCACATCTACGGGACAGCACTAGAGCTTAGAGGAGCCTGATTTTACCATCAACAGTCTTGGTTGAAGAATTGCGTTCGTGTAGGATTTGTTTGGACTTTCTGAGCCCTACAGAAACACAAAACTTCCCTGCCAAGAATCTGCTCTGAGCCCAGGCTGAGCAGGAGTATGTCATGCCAGGCAGCCCTGCCTCTGCTAGTGCTGGAGCTGAATGAAGCAAACTTTCCAACAGATGAACATCAGAGCAGCAGTGACGGTGCTTCAGATCCACAAGCAGCTGCCCCTGTGAAGAGCCAATGTGAATGTTGTTCTCCTCTCTGGTAGCAGGGCCTCTGCAGTGCTCTGAGACAGGCTGCAGAGACTTTTCATGTGATTTTGAGCTGCAAGATCTGGTTAAATTGCCATGACAATCTCTTAAACTCTGTAATTCTCTTTTTGCTCGGGGTGGGCCTTCATGCATTTCCCATTTTGATGTCTGCAAGGTGGAAGGAGCCTACTGGGGGCCCTTTGTGTCTGTAGCTGGGTCAGGCAGCCTGGGCACGTGGTCAGCGCTGCTCATCCCTTTTGTGTGGAACATGTATTGTGAGCAATGGGCTATGTCTGCTGCTGCAAGCAAGCCCTTTAGAGAAGAGCCTGTCAGATGCCTGGCGAGCTTGTCCTCCTTCCCTCTGTAGGACACTGCAGAGGGTGAGGTGTGCAGTGAGCACGTTTCTCACCAACAGCCAGGCAGGGAGTCCTGGCTGGTGAGCACAGCCTGCCAAAGCCAGTGGGTGCCATGGAGGGGTGACCGCGTGGACAGGGTGCAGCTCTGTGCCTGCACGCCTGCCCCCCACGCAGCAGGCAGCTGCCTGCCAGCCCAGCGAGCACCGTGCCACGCACATGGTGCTGCCGGCAGGGCTCAGCCTGGGGCATCTGCTGTGCCAGTCACTCCTCTCCTGGGGATGGATTCACCGGAGAAGCTGCTCCCTGTAGCCCTGGCCAGTGTGCTGCCATGGGTAGGTGTTGGAGAGGCCCCTGTGGCGGTGTGCAGGGCTGAGTGTCTGTTCTGAGACATCTTCTTTTGCTTCTTTCCTGTGCCTTGCCTCGGTCCATCCCTGGCTCACCCAGACAGGCCACCATCCCCTGTCAACGTGACTGTGACGCAGCTGAAGGCAAACTCTGCCACAGTCTCCTGGGACGTCCCGGAAGGAGACGTGGTCATCGGCTATGCCATCTTACAGCAGGTACCCAGGCTCTGTCCCCAGGGGGCTGGGACCCCGCTTGCTGATTGCCAGCATGCTCCTATGCCAGCCCTTTTGCCGCAGTTTGGAACTCCTCTGGCACCTGCCTGAGGACGCCTCTGCTGTTGAGCAGCCTTGGCCAGGGGCGCCCTGTCTGAGCCATCCATCCTGGTGGGAGGCAGCAGACTGGGCTGCGCTGTGGCTAGCTGTCCCCCTGGTGGCTTCCCTGTGATTTCTCTGGATAAGGATGGTGCTTCAGCCATGGCATAACCCTTCTTTGCTTGCCTTGCTCTGCATCCGCAGCCCCAGACGATGGGGACTTCTCCAGGGAGGCGCCTGGCTCTCAGGCCACACAGGGATGCTGCACAGCAAAGTGCTGGCCAGCCTGGCCCACCCCAGGGGTGGACAGTTGCCCGGGAAGGGAGGAGTGAGGGCAGTGTGCCCAGCACAGCCCTGCAGACAGGGGCCTGTGCCTGGTGTGGCCTCCTGGGGATGACAGCTCTTCACTCTGGCAGCGGCAAGATGGGCAGATGCAGCGCTTCATCCGGGAGGTGAACACCACCAACCGGGCCTGCGTACTGTGGGACCTGGCGGAGGATGCCGACTACATCATCCAGGTGCAGAGCATCGGCCTGTACGGAGAGAGCCAGGCCAGTAAGCGTGTCCACTTCCGCACCCTGAAGGAAACTGACCGCCTCCCTTCCAACAGCTCCAACCAAGGTGAGGCAGCTTCTTCCAGCCTGCCCAGGTGCTGCTGGTGGTGGCCACACCTGGAGGTCTCCACAGCACACAAGCAGGGATCCAGCAGCCAGGGAGGAAGGTGCTGCCCTCAGCAGCAGGCTGCTTGGAGCACACGGGGTCACAGTGGGCAGCAGGATTGTATGGGCTGCTGTTGTGTCCACTATAGCCATGATAATGTCCCCACACCCTGGTTTACAGCCCTCCTATCCCAGATCTTCGCACCCTATTCAGCTAAGCAGTCTGTGGCCATGACAACTTGTGGCTTACTCAGCTGTTGCCCATAGGAAGCAAATATTGAACAGGCTCTCAGACCTCCCAGCCTGCAAGCTACCGAAGGACAGAGGCCCACAGTCTCCTTTCCTACTCATATCCATGTCGTGCCTTCTTGCCTTGGGGTTGCCTACATGCTGGTCATGAATCCAAGAGAGATGATGCCCAGAGGGGTTCCACTGGGCACAGGAGTCTGTCTTCAGGACTTGAGAAGGGTATAACAGGGCAAGCAGGTGGCTTACTTTCCTCAGAACTTTTGTGTTCAACTTAGGGTCTTCCTAACCTGCCCTGGTCCCCATGTAGGGAGTAACTTACTCCCCTATGCTGTGCAGTCCCTGCTTGAACCCAAACAAACTGTTAGAATCCCTGAGTGCCTTTGCTAGCCAGGATGGTTTATCTGACACAGGAAAGCTACAGGCTGCATGTCCTCTCTCCAGCCAAGTTGTCATCCCACACCCATCCTTGTTTGGAGGAGTTGGGCCTCTCTCCTCTGGAGCTCCTTCTTAGATCCTCAAGTGTTTCTGGTCCTGAAGTAGGTTCTGGTGGGAGGATATCTGCCTGGAGCTCTGCCTGGGTTCTCTCTCTGCAGGAGACATCACCATGGAAGGACTGGACAAAGACAGGCAGCTGCAGACGGGCGAGATTATCATCATTGTGGCTGTGCTGCTCATGTGGGCAGGTAAGTGCCACAAGCAACGTTCTGGTAGGCTGGGGCAGAAGTGCAATCCAGGGTCCACAAAGAGGGTGGGGCTCAAGAGAGTGCAGAGGCTTATTGGCATCCTTCCCAGTAAGTCCACTCAATCTCTAGAAGCTCAAGCCAGTGGGATAAGAGGAGGAACCACAGCCACTGCTCAGCAGTGATGGCCTGGAGCATGTGGCCTGGCTGGCCTGACTGTTGGAGGACTGTTGACTGTGGGACCCAAGCAGTACAGAATCACAGGGTGGGAGCTTCCCAGCTGACAGTAACCGTCACGTAACGTGGGCCTTAGACATCGCTGCATTGCTGCACTGGCCGATAGTGGCTGTTCCTCAATCTGCTAGAATGGCAAGATGGGTGATTTGCTGCTGTACAGCACCAGTGCTCTAGCAAGCAGCAGATTGCCCTGGGAGCAAGGAAGCCTAGGAGGTAACAGCTCCTGACTGGTCACATGCAGCTGGAGAAACTAGGTCCAGTCTGCAGGTGGCTGCGATAACGCCTTGTGGTTTGAGTGGGTCCAACATGTGTAATGGTCACAGTTCAAAGCATTGCTCCAGGGTTCTCAGGTGTGGGACATGTGCTGTGTGAGATGGGTGCTGTAAAACCATGGCAGTGACCAACCCCACAGCCAGTTTGCAAGACAGGACAAAGCCAAGGCCTGGCTTTTGTGAGGCTCGCAAGCGCTGGATCAATGGCTTTAGCGCCTTGCTGGAGGCACTTGGGAACCCATCCAGCTGCTCACTGACCGCCAGGGCTGTCCCTCTCCAAGTGCCTCTGCCTTTGGCCTGAGAGCCCTCAGCTGTAGGCACCTTGCACCTCGCATGTGTCCTGATGGCTTTAGCCACGTCTGTGCCTCATCTGCCCAAGGACACTGGTCTGGCCACACGTGCAGAGGTGTCTGGGGTGGTCCAGGCTGACACAGGTTGGGGGTGTGGGTGACCAGCACCCCAGGGTGCCCAGGGCCTGACTGCTCTCCAGCTGGGGTGCTGTGGGGAAGGGAGGCCAGGGGCAGCCCGTGTGAGGGATTCTTCATCCCCTGTTTTTCGGCAGCGGTGATCGCCCTCTTCTGCAGACAGTATGACATCATCAAGGACAATGACTCCAACAACAACAAGGAGAAGACAAAGCCGTCCTCGGAGCACAGCACGCCAGAGCGACCGAGTGGAGGGCTGCTGCGGAGCAAGGTGAGTGGGGAGGGCTAGCAGAAGGGATGGCATATAGCATCTGCTGTGGCTTTCTGCCTGAACAGGTTCTGGCTCTCTTCAGAAACAGAAACACCCCAGCTTATGTTGTCACCCTAAAAACTGAGGGGTTTTAGGGTACAGTGACTCCTGGTTTCTCTGGGGTGGCATATGTGCCCCATGGGTGATTGCAGGAGAAATGTTGGAAGAGATAGCAGGATGTATCATCTGGGGTGGCTCCCATAGTGCGGGATAGCCCTTCACCGTGCTGCCCCAAGGCTGCACCTCTTCTGCATCCCATAGATGGGTCTCGCTCCTGCTGGTTTGATCAGGAGGCAGACAAGCTGGGCAGCTGTTCTTATGGCTCCTGCACTGGTCTATTGCTGCTCACTTTCTGCCTTCGCTGCAGCCCGCTCCAGGCCATCAACATCCAAGTTGTTCATGGGAAAGACCCCAAAGCCCCTTCCCCACCCTAATGGAGGTGGCTGCTGTGGGAGGTGGGGGCTCTGCTGTGGGGCTGCAATCCAGGAGCTTAGCAAAGTACAGTCCTAAAGCAGATTTTTCTCTCATAGAAGACGTCTCCCTCGGTCAATATAATCGAGGTGTAAGTTCAGCACCAGCTCTGCGTCTGGGGTCCTGAGTGTCCTGCCAGAGTCAAAGCAGGCCTTGGAAGAAGAGGAAGCACCAGGCGCCCAGCCTGGAACTCTGCATGTGAAGACCCACGTATCAGAACTCCCGCTTTCCCGAGGGCGCCCATCGGGGATGTGCATGGCGCCAGCTCCCGGCCATGCATGCCCCTGCATGTCCCACACACCGGGCTCCGCTGCCCTGCCACTGCAGAGCGCAGAGCCGAGGAAGGGCAGGGGTCGGCACTGCCAGCCCGGGGGACGAGCTTCAGGGGGCAGCGGGGCTGGTGCGCTGGCTGGGGGGGGGCAGTGTCCCTGCGCACTGGCTGAGCCACGGGCCAGGGTGTGACTGCGCCACCGGTGCCTGCCCAGCAGCAGCTGGAGCAGGCCTGGCTCTCAGCCATGGTGCCTGGGTGTGGAGGGCAGGAGCTGCTGCCCTTTTGGCCCTGAGGTCGAGGGGATAGGGCAGTGCGGGCATTTGCCCCAGGGCCACCAGGGAAGTGGTGGGCAGGAGGGTTTGTGGGGCTGGGCCCAGTGAGCACAGCTGCAGAGTGATTCCTTGATGGAGAATGGGGCTTCACTGCACCCCATCATTGCTGTGCAGCGGCTTCAAAGCCTCTCTCTGCTACAGGGGACAAAGACACAGAGGAGCATGAGGAGCACGTGCTGCCACAGCGCCTGGGTGGCCAGCAGAGCGTGCAGACAGGGCAGGGAGTGCGGCAGGAGCAGTGCTGTGGGGTGGCCCCCGCAGAGCTGTGGGAGCAGGCAGTGCCAAGGCATGCATGTGGCTTTGCTGTTTCCCTGGTAGGGTGCAGGCCTGACACACTCGAGCTGTTTGTGGGGGAGCTGCTGAGCACCCTGTGAGCACTGTGGTGCCTGTGCTGCCAGGAGGAGATAATGTGATGAGGTCCAGCAAGGTCTCGACAACCCTAGCTTCAACAGCATCACATCCTGCTCCTGGCATCTTCTGTCTTCCGAGTTATGGTCACTGCTGGTGACCACAGGGTCCCCAGCTAAGGGGGCTGGTCCCATGCACCAGGTTGGCTGATGTGACACAGAGCTATTGGGAGAGGGCTGGTCCTAAATGCCAGGAGCTGGTGGACCACTGGTGTGCTGTTATCTGCCCAGTCTGCTGACTCATGCAAGCAAAACGTGAGCCATCAACCACCCTGGGGCTGGTGAAGAGATCATGTCTGGTCTGCGCTTGTTTGCTCCCCAGAGCCTGCAGGCAGAATTCTGTCACTGGGTACCTGCACTGCTCTGTGTCCAAGGCTTGGGCCGGGCCTGGACACCCCTCTTGTCAGCATTGGGAGGAAACTGGGTGGTACAAGGAGGTTCCCTGCTGTGGAGATGGCAGCTGGTGCCCTGGCTGCTGCTCTTCCTCCATGCTCTGCTCTGCAGCCTGTCACTGAGCTGGGGGGCTGGCTCTGCAGCCCTGGACTCAAGCATCACAGGATCCACTGTCTTCCAGGAATAAACCTCCCAGTCAAGCACTTTCAGGACTCTTCCTTCCAGGTGCTGCTCAGCTCCTCTGCAGGACTGGGTGGGGAAGGGATAGGATAAGCGACACTCCCTGTGGCAGGGTCTTTTTAATAAAAGCATCCTGGCTCAAAGGCAGAGTAGCAGATCTGTGTGTGTGCACATAACTGTATCAGCACTTCTTGACCTTGTGTGCATGGCCCTTAGAAGAAGATGTGTTCTTGCATGCTGTGCAAGAGCTGCAGGACCTCTAAGGTTATCTTGCACTTATCTTTGGCCCTCAGTGGCTGGTGCTGTATGCTGGGCTGTGTCATGCTGCTGGGCAAGTGGCAGCTACAGCCTGTCCCACTGAGGGTGGCTTTCTATGCACAAACAAAACAGGCTGCAGAAAGCAGACACCCTGGCAGCAGGGCCAAGAAGGAGGCTGCTGGCAGGAGGGGACCATGCTGCTTCGTGGTTGGGCAAGATGTACCTGAGGAGCAAAACCATCGTGGTGGGGTCCCCAGTGCTGCTGTGCTGTAACTTAGGCTGCAGGGAGCATGTCCATAGCTCCACGTGACTTTCACAGATGCTCAAGCAACACCTGTCCAGCACAGCCCAGACCAGCTTCCCTTGAGGTCAGAAGGGCCACCCTGGGCCCCAGCAGCCCTTGGCGCAGGGGGACCGGCTCCCTGGGGGCCAGCAGCCAGGGCAGCTGCCGGCTCCCTGCGCTCACAGTACAGCCCAGGAAGCCTCATGGCAGGCAGCACAGCACCTCGCACATGGGTGCACGGACCGCATCCAGCACTCAAACCCAACTGACAACAGTAAAAAACTCAGTTTATTTCCTTACAAAGGCAGAGCTTTCCTTTAAAAACCAGCTGGTTTCACTCACGAGAGGGTGTGGGGCTGCACTGCAGGGGCAAGGCCTTCACTCCTCCATGCCAAGAGCTATTGCTCCCTGAGGGTCATGCATGCTGGGCAAGTCCTCCACCATCTCCAGGTGGCTGCTCAGTGGTCCCCAGTTGCCACCATGAAGAGCAAAGTGGGAGAAATAAGCGAGGCAGGTCAGACTGGGAGCAGTCCCAGGTGCAGGGGCTGCATCCTGCAGGCTCAGGGCACACAGGGCAGCTCTGTGTGTGCTGGGAGCGGGCAGAGCGAGGAGCACCAGGGCCCACCAGCCCCAGCTGGGAGCAGCTGCAGTTTGAGGTGGTTCATGCAGGCGGAGAGCAGGACAAGGAGCAGGTGTCGCAGTCTGTGCACTGCATGACAGTGGTGCCAGCAGACCTCATGTCTGGTGGGCAGTGCCAGGGGCAAGAGCAGGCACTGTCGGACCCAGGTGCAGGCACAGGGTGAACCCTGAGTGGCTGGTCTGTTGCTGCAGACATAGCTTAGCCCAGGGGAGCCTTGGGGCCAGCAGTCCTGGGAGCAGCTGTGGGGAGGTCTCCAATCCCTCCCAGCCCCTTCCAGCTGTCTGGGGGTTGCCCCAAGCGGTAGCACAGCAGCTGTGCAGTAGCAGAGCTCGCTCTGGGCACAAGAGGTGCTGACTCTGAAAAGCAAGAGGGAGGAAGACCTGATCCATGAGGTGTGTGGTTGGGAATCCAGCAAAGCCTGGGAGGGGAAGGAGACATTCCCAGGCAAGCCATCAGCCCCCTCCCCCTGCCCAGGACATGCTGGGGGATGTGGCAAAGCAGCACTGAAGAAAGGAACTTACCTGCTGGGCTGTGGGCTCCCCTCCCCAGCTCCTCCATGCTGCTTTGGAAGAGAACAGAGCACCCATCATACCCCCAGCAAGGCCCGATAGACGCAGCATGCCCATGACCCTGACAAGGCAGGCACGGCACAGCAGTACCAGGCACTCGGCGTGCAGGAGGCCATAGCCCAACAGCTACCAAACCCTTTCCTTGGGCCAGCCTGTCCCAAGACTGCAAAGTGACATCTCCTTCCCATCAGGAGCCCCCACATAGAGGGTTGCCCCTTCACAGGGCCACATACACAGCTCCAGTCCATGAACACACTGGTTCCAGGCTAACACCAGCTCAGCTGGGCTCAGCCCTGCGGTGCTGACAGACCCTGGCCAGGAGACGGCTGCCAGGCACATGGAGAAGAGCCACAACAGAATAGGCCTCTTGCACCCACCTCCACTGCCAGGCTGGTACCATCAGCTCCTCCCAAGCACAGGACAGACACCAGCAAGCTCAGCCCCAGCCCTAGTCCACGCAGAAGTCAGCATGACCAGGTCTCCATCCTGGCTCAAGCCCCAGGGAAATCAGTGGAAGGAGAAGGCCAACCCTGGGTCCCAGCCGAGAAGTAGTTTGCATAGGCTGGCCTCCGCAAAGAGCAGCAGAAACAGAACAAGGGACATCTCTGGGTACATCCTGGGGGCCAGCATCTGTCCCCCACAGCTCCACTGCAGAAGTTGAACTGCAAGATCTGCCCCTCCACAGCTCAGCTCCCTGTTAGCCTGACGCCTCAGCTGACAGACGGAGAAAGCAGCAGGAAGCTCCCCCTTGCTCACACGCACATCTCCTCCATGCTCCCACCATGCCCACAGCCCCAGCAGCTCCCCTTGCGTGGTATGCATAGAAAGAAACATGATAGGGTTTGCTACAGAGACCCCTGAACACAAGCAGCAGCTCATCACTTACCCAGATAAGGTTTCACCTATGTTATCACCTTCCTCCTCCTCTTCCTCCTGGCAAACAAACAAAAGAAAACAACCCACCATGACACCTCACTGCCTGGGCAGGTGTTTGCAGAAGCAAGGCTGGACTGCCCAGAGCCTGTTCTGCAGCAGCAGGGCAGTCCCCAGCCCCTTCACAAGACACAGTCACCCATCAGGTGTGGCACGGACAAGGGGTGCCTACAGGCAGCAGGGGAAGGATGGCACCTGCAGTGCTGGGCTGCTGAAATCCTCCGGGCTCAGGCACACAGCCACACCAGGGGAGAGACAGACCACGGCTCTCCTCACACCCCCTCCAGCCAGCAGAGCACCAAACACAGGCTGTGAGCACTGACCAAGCGGAGACGGCTGGTGCTCACCACGCACCTCTGCCCAGACAGGAGTGGGCGAGCACATCTTGCAGCCAGAGGGCCAGGCTGAGGACTGCCCGGGAGCAGGCTGTAAGCATGGCCCCCAGCACTGCCAGGCTGGGCCAGCATTGGAAACAGGAGGCCAAGGACCAAGCGTCCAGGGGCTGCTGGGCAGGAACACAGTGAGACCAGCAACACTGGCTCTGGACATGCAGTAGGTGTAGTGCAGATGGGCAGGGCTGAGCCTTAGCCCAGGTTGGCAAGATGATGACCAAAGGGTCCTCTCCTTCAGAGACAGCGTCTCACCCCTAGCCATGGCATCAAGTGTGCAGATCAGGTCCCAGCTGACAGTGCCAGCAGTGCAGGGCTGAGAGCTGCTGCAATGCTGGGCCTGACAGGAGAGCTCCCAGAGCAAAGACCACCTGAGGAACTGCACCTGCCTTGTGAGCCAGAGCACAGTGCCCCTCTTCACGTTGGGCCGCCATGTGTGAGGCAGCTTGCGCAGGTACTGACAGGGCCCTGGAGGGGCAGGAGGAAGGAGCCGTGTAAGGGTTACTCTCTTCCTTCCCTAATGCGAGACAGCCCTGGGCATGGGCCAGACTTGCACATACTGTACCCCAAACTGGTGTCTGAAGGGAGGGCTCCCCGGGGGGGCTGGCTCACTTGGTCTGCCGGGCTCACTGCTCTCCAAGACACATGAAGGGTGAAGGGGCTGTTCCTGCCTAGAGCCTGGGACAGGGCAAAAGCAGCAGAGTTAGTGCCTGCAACCTGGAGAAAGCCCAGCAGGGGATGTACAGGCAGGACTGCGGGCAAGGGACAGACACCCCTGCTGTGCTGGGGGGAGGGTGCAAACCAGGGTGGGGGATCACTGCTCAGGGCAGGTGCCACAGGGCCCTGAGCTGTGCTACAGCTCAGCAATGCAGAAGCGTTCAGCACTGATAGCAGGGATCCCTCCACCCCAGCCAGAGATAGGGCAGGTTGCCCAGCCACAGCAGGGGCAGAGCACACAGCGGGGACAACGTTCTCCCTGCTCGGTGTGTTTCACCAGCCTGGCAGCGAGTCACTTCTCCTCCACACAGCCCGAGATAGCGTCCCACACTGGAGACCCTGAACTCAGGGCTAGGCAGAGGGACGTGAATGAGAAATTCCTCCTACCTGCATGTGCTGCTTCCCAGAGATCCAGAGCCATCTGGAAGGCCTGGGCCACGGTCAGAGTCACAGCCTGGGCCTGGGTACAAGAAAGGGGACTGTGCTTCCATCTGGGCCCTCAAGCCAAGACAACCCCACTGCCATGAGATCTAAGACCCCCAGGCCTCCCTCGCTGCCTGTCCCTGCAGAACATGCACACAGAAGGCCAGAGCTCAGTGCTGTGTCTGTCTGCTCACATGGGCCATCCCCGGGAGGAGAGCTCAGAGGAGCTGGGACAGCGGAACCTCCTTTCACTCACCGCCACCTCTGCAGAGTCTGAGTACACATGAGCTTCCTGGCTTTGTTTCCAGTTAAGGCACAGAGGTGAGGACGTTCTCTCTCTGAAGGGGGAGAAGGAGGGCCTCCACTCCCACCCTTACCTCATGGAGCCAAAAGCAGAAGGGAAGTGCTTACAATCTTCTTCTTGGGTGACAGGAAGGCATGGCACTCCAGTGCCCCGCTCTCCTGGCTCTGGGCAACATAAGCGAAGACCTTGTTCTGCAGCTTGTCTGTTGTGCAGTAGGAGATCCTGCAGGCAGAGAGGTGCTGCTCAGGGCAGGATGGGATCCCAGCACAGGTCTGCTGTGCTCCCAGCATACCAACAAGCAGCGCTGACCGTCTGAGGCTTTCATCTGCCCCAGACGATCAGGCAGCCCAGCCCCACAGCAAGGGCCAGAGGCTGCCTGGCACCTGCAGCTAAGGAAGAGACCACTGCACCCACAGGCATCCCCTCCTGCATCACCCCAGTGTGTTCCTCAGCCCAGCTCAGCACAACATGTCAACTCAAGCACTGAAACAAAAGGAGCACAGAAGGGTGGGTGATCGCCTCCAAGGACACGACTGGAAGCCAGGCAGTAGGATGGTCTGCCTGGGCACATCAGCTCTGGTGCAGAGACACAAACTGCACCAGGGACATGTCCCACCTCTGCTTCTCATCTATCCACCAGCCTGCAGCCATGCTCCCCTCACACCCTGCACCCACAGACACCAAACCCACCCGAAGCACAGCTGGCAGCAGTGAAAAAACCCACATCAGCTCTCACAGCAACTGCCTCTAGCCAGCCCAAGTAAGCTGCAGCCCATGGCACCCTCATCCCATCGCAGGGCAGGCCTGTGTCAGTGGAGATAGACAGACATGCAGTCCTGCCCTAACTGGGGCTCTTCAACCATCAGCCTCGACATCCAGAAGAGACATGCCAGAAGAGACGTGCCAGAAGAGACAAGCAGGCCCCAGGCAAAAGACAGGTGGACTGAACCAGAACTCAAGGCTGCCCAGGTCTCTGCCTCCATTCAGCCCCAAGCAGTGCTGTGGGGCACAGCAGGGTGGGCATTGGCCTTCAAGCTTAGGTCCACTGACAGAAGGCCCAGCCCTCCTTGGCTTCTCAAGATCCCACCAGCCTCCAGCTGGCTGCTGAGGAGCACGCGGCCGCCATGCCCACCTGTAGATGGAGATGTTCTCAACCATCTCCTTCGTGTCTGCATCCTGCAGCGAGATGCCCCTTGGAGACACTGTCAGAATCACCTTCTGGAACTTTCGAGCTCCCACCTGTGCCTGGCAGTGGGGGAGACACCAGACACCTTTGCAAATCTGGCAAGGGTCTTCACCCCGCCTGGCTGGCAGGAGTCCCCCAGACTCTGTACAGAGTGCCACCCACTTGGACCCTTGCTGCAAAGGCTCCTGCTGTAGGGATGGGAGATCAGAGCCTGGAGATCAGGGATGCCCTGCACAGAACAACTCTGGAATCCGTTCACACTACTGCCATGCACATGGGAAAGGACAGATCCCACTTCCCCCTGTACTTCACCCTCCTCTCCGTGCTGTGACAGGCACAGCTCTGCTCCTAGCCATGTTCCCAGTGTGGGAGCAGGCAGTGGTGGCTGTCCTGCAGGCAGACAGCTTCCCCCACGGCACACGAGCAGAGACCAGCAGCCTCTTGTGTGTCACCCTCCTCTTGGGAACAGCACTGTCCCTAGCTGCGGTTCAGGGCTGGGACATGGACACTTTCCAGGGTCCAGGGGCTGGGCTCTGAATCGGCTCCTCTTGACCCCAGCTCTCACCGTGGCCACAATCCTGCGGATGGCAGCAGCAGCCATGTCTTCTCCTTTGGGTTTCTCTACCAGTGTCATCCCGAGGTACTTGAGTGTGAAGCACATCCCCTCAAGCAGTGGCTCCTGCATATCAGCCCAGCTCTCGGGAAGCTCTGCAAAGACAAAACCCCTTAGCAGCTGAAGCCATGTGCCAGCGACCTCGTGGCTGGTCCCAGGAGAGCCTCCCTACCTCACTGCAGCCTCACTGACCCCAGCTGCAGTGCTGCTACCGGCACGCTCAGGGCACTCCCCTGGCTCTGTGACACTCTTGGAAGAGGAACGGAACAAGAGGACAGTTCACTCTCAGAGCTTTTGGTCCTCCATCCCTGGAGGCACGGGCTCTGCCAGCACAGACAGTAAGCACTGGCTGGCACTCCTTGGGAACAGCTGCCACGCTTGGTCAGATCAAACCCCCAGGCTGTCCCAGCATAACCAAAGCCAACCCCCCTGTGAGCTATCATTTGCAGAAGCAGGTTGCCAGGGAAGGGGCAGCTTGTCCAGCACCCACGGTCTGAGCTGAGGTGACTGGGAAGCAACTGCACCACAAAGGAAGGTGTAAGGAAGAGCTCAGACTGGGATTTCAAGGATGCAACCTAGCTTCCAGGAAAACACATTTTATGGATGAACTCCAGTGCACAGAGGAAGGAGGATCACTGGTTGGACTCGGGGATCTTAAAGGCCTTTTCCAACCTAAATGAGCCTATGATTCCGTGAGAGCTCCCACGTGCATTACTTTGCAGGTCACAGAATTAAAGGGGCACCAGCTTCTGTTTCTTGTCCTCTCTTCAAATTCCATTGCTGCAGTCAAGAAATAAAAAATTAAAAAAATAAACCCCCCAATGGGCAGTGTCTGCTCGCTCCAGGAGGATGCCCTACAGACAGTCCTCAGCATCTCCAGCTTCCTTCAGAAACCAGTTCATTTCACCAGCACGTTCTGCCACACGGCGAATGTGCTGGTAGAAGGAGCCCTGGCTTCGCAGTCAGTCCTGACACCAGGACCACTGGCAGAGAACACACAAAGCAAGCACCATGACTGCATCCATCCAACCCCTGCTCCCACAAGACAAAGCCATTGGCTTCAACAGAGCCTTCATTTGCATCAAAGGCAAGAGCTGCAGTGAACAGACCAGTGTACCACACACAAAGGAGCACTGCTCTTGTGCCAGGCACTTCCCTGGTGACGATCTTCAAGGAGAGCTGAAGAAGATGTTAGTACACATGTAGTTCCTTCAAGTCCCAAAAGGCACAAGGATGGTGAGAGAGGAGATATGCACAAGTACTGAGACACAGGGAGTCACATTCTCTGCCTATTGGGGATTCATCCCACAGAGGAGGGAAGGAAAGGGAACACAGGAGTGACATGGTCTGCTACATACACCAGCTCTGTACTACCCCCCTGGGAATTGCCCAGGTATCTACTGCTCACACTAAGATAATACCTTTCAGGGTTATTTTTCACCTCTTTCCTGGGATTAGCTCCCTGAACATTACTGGCACACTTTGCAGAAGCCTCTGACTCGTAACTGGAATAACCTGAACCCACAGGGAAATCAGGAGACCTTCCTAGCACAGCGTACTCCTGCACAAAGTACAGCTACCAGGGAGCCCACCCTACTGTGCAGGCATCTCCCCAGGGCAAAGGAGCACCACCTCACGCTGAACTTTGAGCGCAGCCACACGTGCCCCGCAGGGCTGCCGGAGCCAGCTCTGCTGCCCCACAAAACCCTTTGGGCAGCTGGGACTGATCAAGTCCCAGCACAGCCCTGCTAGGTCAGCCTCGGGTCTGGCAGTGCCACACTGAGCTCGGCCACGGGGCTGGCCACGCTCACCGCACGCACACACGCGCTGCCGAGAGCCAGGCGCCACGGCCCGGGGGGGCGAGGGCTTCACGGACCGGGGGCAGCACCGGCCGGGGGTACAGCGCGCTCCGCACCGCCTGTCACTGCCGCCCGAGGCCCCGCAGCCCCCCAGCGCCGGC
>VZRW01000616.1:32192-68997 GCA_013398125.1 Aegotheles bennettii | reverse complement strand
GGCCCCCCGAGGGGCGGGCGGGCGGGCAGGGGGTCAGGCAGCGATCCCTCGGGCCCACGCGGTGTCCTGTCCGCAGTACGGCAAGAAAAGCTACGTGGTGAAGGGCATGGCCTTCTCCCCGGACTGCACCAGAATCGCCATCGGCCAGACCGACAACGCCGTCTACGTGTACAGGATTGGAGAGGGGTGGTGAGTCTGGGGTGCAGGGCCCGGTGCCCCTGAGGAAGGGGCAGCACTCTCCTGCCCGCAGCACGCTGCCATAGGGTCACAGAATCCTTTGGGTCAGGAAAGGCCTTTAAGGTCATCCAGTCCAACAATTAACCCAGCACTGCCAGGGCCACCACTGACCCCTGGCCCTCAGCACCACATCCACATGACTTTGAAATGCCTGATGGTGACTCAACTTCCCAGGCATTGATGCTGCCCACATCAGTGTCCTGGCCTGCTGCTCGGCCTGGTAGACACTGCCCATCACCTCACCTGCCGGGAACCACTCAAGGGGTTCTGTGGTGAGCAGCAGATGGAACTTCCCTGGGCACAGCCTCCATGGAGCCCAGCACACACGTATGCCAACTGAGCTTCTGTGGAGCTGGAGCTGTACAGCCCGTGCTGCTGTCCCCCGATTCATAGATGTGGAACTGGCACACATCTGCCTCACTTCAGCCTCATTTGCTGGTGTGTGATGTGCTAAAGGTGCTCAAAAAGGCTCAGAAGTTGGGTTTTGATAGTTTTTGAAGTTGGCTTATGATAGGCAACTAGTGTACAAAACCTAAATGGCCTGTGTCTGGCAGTACTGAACCAGACTGGGTATAAACAGTAGGGTAACGAGGATGGGCAGTGTTACTGGCTTCGCTGGTAGTAATTTTTGTCTACGTTTTTCTGCAGGGGTGACAAGAAAGTGATATGCAACAAGTTCATCCAAACGGTGAGTCTCAGACTCCTGTTTAACTCCAGTTCCTCCAGCATATGTAGGATAAAGACAATTAGAGGTCTCTGCTCATACTCACAGGTGCACTTGGCCAAACTGTCACTGGTACTCGATCTCTGAAAGAGGCAGGTAGATCCTAAAATAATCTCTCAATTTTGAGGCAAGTGTTCTTGCCAAGCTTCAGAGGCCTCACAGTGCCCAGGTACAACACAGTAGTTAATTGTTGAATGATCAATACAGTCATTACAAAACTTTGGGGACTACTTTAGGCATCAGTGGACAGAATGTTTTAAGGGAATTGAAAGGGAAAGATAGGAGAGACACTGAGCCTAACTAGTTTTTACAGGTTGGCAGCTCTAAGCCCCAAGATTCCTTATTAACTGAAGTGTAAAGTGTGCAGAATTCAGTCAGACTGCACAGTTCCCACGTGTTCCAAGGCCTCAGGTTTGCAGTTTCAGTCAGGTTATCTCCTTGTTCTTCTTCATGTTCTGCTGCTCAAGCTCTGCCTGTGTGTCAGAGAGCAGTCTACTGAGCAGGTCTCTGGCAAGGATTGTCCCGAGGTTGATGTAAATACCTGGAAAAGGCACAGGTGTTACAAATTTCTTGCACAGAAAGCCATCTGTGTGAGGAAATGCAGTGCACTGACTGCTTTTACCTTCAGGAGGAAATGTCCAGCAGCTGCCCTAGGCTTTTCAGCCAGCTGCCACCACACTAAGACCCTTGCTTTCTCTGGTAGATGGGCCCCTGAAGTAGCCAGTGCCAGTTAGGAGGAATTGTCCTCCTGGGCCAAGTCCCCAGGAGATGTAGGCAGAGCTACTGCGGATGGAATTGCTGGGGTTTCTGTGCCCGGCTTTCTCAAGCTGCCTCTTGAGTGAAGGGCAGCCTCTGGACTGAAAGCCTACATGTCAGGGTTGGGTTGTAGGCCACCACTGGGGCTGCTCTTCGGGCAGCTTAGGAGGGCCCTCTGGCCACTCTGAACCATGCCGGGCTGCAGGAGGGGACCCGCGTCACTGTTGGTCAGCTTTGGTGTCTCTGTGGTTGAGCTGCTGCGCTGGGGGGTTATGACACTGGAACAGAGTGTCATGAGGATGAAAACATCTGGTATAACTTTGATGCCCTGCTTTAGTCCTTCTGAGCCCATTAATTCACCCCCGTGCACTATCTATTTTAAGCTTCAGCGTGGAGGGTCTCAATCCTACTTTAAGATCTGTCAAAATGCCCCCATCTCTTCTCTTTCTTGTTCTGAGTGGTCTTACTGTTCCTGAGCTAACTCATGTAGCAATGGGGCAAGAAACTAAGTAGTGTGGAGCTCTTATCTCTCTTTTTACCTCCTTCTTGGCAGAGTGCTGTGACCTGTTTATCCTGGCCAGCAGAGGATATCATTGTCTTTGGTCTTGCTGAAGGAAAGGTAGAGAAACTTGTTATTTGCCTGATTTTCTTTTCTGTGCAGGGACTACCAGGGCCTGCAAGCACCTGGGCTGCAGGGTAGGAGCCATTGCTATGTGGTACTGGGCACGGAATAGCTACAAAGGGATTATACCACTGCCTTGAATTTTCTGGCTCCCAGTTAGTCCTTGGAGGTTCTACCGGATCATTTGATCCTTTTCCTAAGCCTTTCTAGAAATGTGGAAGAGTGACTCCAACTTTTCCACTTCTTCTCCAACCTACTGGAAAGCAATGAGCTTCCTGTGATTTCTGACACTGGTCACGGACTGGGAAACCTCTGGGGATAGTCCACATTCTGCATGCAGAAGCAGCATTGATCAGATTCTCTTTCTCAGGTTCGTTTAGCAAATACAAAGACCAAGAAGTCTTCCACCATTTATGGGACAGATTCCTACGTGGTCTCACTAACATCCAAGTGAGTATGGCCTTGCTTTACCCTGCACTGCTTTGGCTCAGTCTCCTACTACTGCCTCTGGCGTGACTGGTGGCAGCGTGGGAGGTTGCCAGAGTGTCTTTCTGCTGCTGGTTCCTGTGCTTCCCAGAAAGAATTCATTCCCAAAATCTGATATCTGGCTGTGCCACACCAGCCCGTGCAGTTCAGTTGTCGCTCAAGCAAGTTTCAGGATGCAAGTGTCCATGGGATTGCTTATATACATTGATTTATCTGAACCCGTGACTTTATAAAGATTAAATTTTTTCACTTCATCTAGCTAATTACTAACATTAGTCAAGTTTAAGGGCTAAAAAAAAAATAAAAGTATTCTGCCAGATAAAACTGTGACAAGGGCTATAATTAGAAAAATAATCATAAAAGCTCAATTTTAAATTATCTTAATTAAGATTTCATTTTAACTACTTTAGTATCCTTTACCTAAAAATTTTAAGATACATTATGGTCCTAGCAGTGAGATTTACACTAGGTGGTGTCATTCTGATTTTTGAGTGCTAAACAAATTAAAAAAACCTAGAGCTAGTCTAGGACTCTTACTTCCTACTGCTGAGAAGTCCCTCCAAAGTCTGTCTGCCTTTGCCTCTCTTCCAGAAGGTTTCTATTTCCTCTCTATCTCTTCACAACCCTCACCTCTCTTCCATGTTCGCTCTCCTCTCCCGCAATCCTCCCCCCACTCTCTCCTCCTCGTCTTTTATTTCTAAGCACAACTCATGCTGTTATTGCTGTGGTGTCAATGACAAATCTGGGGTTGCAGTCAAGAGAAGACCGATGTATGATTTCTGAATTGTTACAGTGTTCATAGAACTTGTATGCTGTACCTGAGTCATCATTAAAAAGTGTTCTTTCTTCTTCCTTGCTCTCTTCTCCCTGCTTGTGTCAAGAAGTACACAAGACAGTAATGCTACAAATAATGGACTTAGGTCTGGAGTGCTTGTCCAGATGTTTTTTTCTCCAAATCATGCTACTTTTAGGGATTCCTGGCATCACAATATCTGGCCTCACTTCTGGAATAGTTCCAATGTGAGGGTTGTTTCATATACCTTGCTATAAGAAATTGTGTGTGGTCATGGTTCCACTTAAGGTTACTTAGCTAAGGGCATCAGCAATGACCCTGGGACTGGCTTCTCTGGGCAGGGTTATGGAAATAAAGGTGCAAGTTTTACTGCAATGTTGCATCATCCTATCTGTGTTTCTTTGCAGTGTGTCAGGGAAGGGAATCCTGTCTGGCCATGCGGATGGAACCATAGTACGCTACTTCTTTGATGACGAGGGCTCAGGTGAATCACAGGTAACAAAGATCCTTCTTCAATGAGCAGAATTCCTGTTTGCAGAGCCTACTTTACAGCTCAAGAGCTCTGGAAAGGGATCAGGCATGGAAGGACTGCAAGACTGGAGAGGAGCTGCAGTCAGTGCTTGCTAGCATAGGTTTTATGGAGCATTGATAAAGATACAACAGTGACTAGATGCATTGAAATACACTGGGTGCAGTGGTAAGAAGGGAGGTTACCTTTTTGTGTATGAGACATAAGGCTTTTCAGGTGTCTGGAAAGATCTGACTTTAGAGTGTCCAGGGGAAGGATGCTTGAATGGGTCGGGTTCTAGGGAATAGTCATTGTTATCTTCTCACTAAGCAATGTATGGTTATCCCAGTTAACCCTAAATCCCAAGATCACACTCTGTCTGTGGACAGAATACCGTAGGCACTCAGCATTTCTCCTGAGCCTCCTGCTTCTTCCCCAAAGGAGCAGTCCCTGTGCTTTAAGCTGTGGTGAAGGGAATGCTGGTGTCCCTCAGATCTTTTCTCTCCAACTGAAGAGTTTGGGCACGTCTGCTCTCTACCGTGATATGCTGGAGGGCCGTCCATACTCTCCTATGTTCAGAGTGCATCCCAGTCTAGTCAATGGTACTGGTCTTCTTATTGGCATCAGGAACCTTCTCTCCCAGTTAAATGAATGGCATAGTTGATACATCTCTCAGTTCTGGCTTCTGTCTGCCTTCCTATGGACTGGGGCAGGCAGACAGAGCAATCCCCATGAGCTGGACTTTACAGAAGGGCCTCATACTGGTCTCACAGTGAGAGCTGAGTGCAGAGGCCAGCTGGGGGCGAGAGCCATTCATGTTTTCAGGATCTTGTCTATTGTAGGGTAAGCTGGTGACGCATCCCTGTCCTCCTTATGCCCTCGCCTGGGCTTCCAACAGCATTGTGGCTGCAGGCTGTGATAAGAAGATTGTAGCTTATGGGAAGGAGGGCAGTGTGATTCAAACCTTTGACTATAGCCGGGACTCATCAGAGAAGGAATTCACCACAGCAGCTGCCAGTCCTGGCGGCCAGTCCGTCGTCATTGGCAGCTATGATAGGTATGGTGCCTGGTGGGAACATCTCCCCTTTATAATGCATTCTTCTTCAGCCATACACTGTTCTTCATGTCTCTGCTTTCTCGTGCATTCTCACAGGCTAAGGGTTTTGAACTGGAGCCCACGCCGCAGCGCCTGGGAGGAAGGCAAGCCCAAAGAAATCGCTCACCTCTACACCATCACAGCTTTAGCATGGAAGAAGGATGGTGCCCGGATCTGTGTGGTTTGTATCACAGTCAGCAGCCCTGAGCCCATGAGTCACACACCAGGGACAGTGTTACACAGGCTCCTGAGAACAAAGAGATGTGATACAGGGAGAGCTCGTGAGACTGGTTACACCATCACCTGGATGTGTGATGCAAGGTGCTTAGGCTGAGACCTTGTGCAAGGGCCACTGCTGCAGTCAGGTGTGCAGAGTATGAAGCTGTAGCATATCATGGACGACTCTGTAATGGCTCATTGGCAGCAGCAGTCCTTCTTTTTTCACAGAAGCGTAATGAGGTCAGCATAGCTTCTCTAGAGCAGTCTCATGAGCATTCTTTCCTCTTGAGCACCTGTGAGCAGCAGTATAAAAACTGATCTCTTACCTGTACTCTGTTTATATGCTATGTTTTCAGTTCAGAGTTGTCTTTCTTGTGCTTTCAGATGTTGAGACTTGATCTGCCTTTCTCTATGAAGTTAAATAATTCTTTAAAGCTCTTTAAATTAATCTTCCTGCAAATCTTTCTGTATTAAGTTGAATAACTCTAAAGCACTTAATTATTTAGGAAGGTTGCTATTTATTTGATGGCATGGTCTGATGGTCTAATGGTTAGGAATATGATGGGATAAAGGTTGGACTTGATGACCCTGGAGGTCCCTTCCAACCATAATGATTTTATGATTCTATGATTCTACTTTTATTGAATAGATTTTGCATCTTTTTGTGTTCAACAATCAAGAATTCTTTAAATATTTTCAGACAGAGAATTAATTGAACATGTGAACAAATACTTGCAGAGAAGGGGAAAGGGATAGGGGATAGGTGATTGCTAAAAGGAATGAGGGTATTATAAAGAAAAAGATAAAAGGATTGTGCTGGAAAGGCAGAGAGATTGGGAGACTGGGAGAGGGAGAAGTGGGAAACAGAAGGATAATGAGGAAGATGCAGATAAAGGTGGTTTTTAACTCCTCCTCTTCCTCTGCCGTGTATGTGCCAGTAAGTGATAAGCTCTCTTTCTCTGAGAATTTCTCAGCCTTTCAGTTCTCTCAAGAAAGTCAAGATAGGGCTGGTCCTCATGCATCTGGGGGCTTGAGCCTTGTTCCCCAGAGCAGCTCACCTCTGATCCTCTTCATGTAAGTAGGTTCTGGAATATCTTCCCTTAACAGAATTCACTGACCGTGAGCGATGTATTTGTTTCCCCAGGGCACTCTGTGTGGAGGAGTTGAACAATTTGACTGCTGCCTTCGCAGAAGCATTTACAAAAATAAGCTTGAAATGACATATGTGGGGCCAAGCCAGGTAAGAAAATATCCAATGAGATGTCTTTTGATGAAAGTGGGATGCTTGCCAAAACTAGAAATGTCTGGAGTTTTACACCTACAGTTTGTTCATAGCAACTTGTTGGGAAAGGCATAAGGAATATTCCAGGAACAGGGTCAAGGCTGGGTGAAAATTGTCTAGGAGCGAAGACAATGGAATTTATTTCCTAGCTTGTGAATTTGTGTGGGGTACCTCCATGCCAAATGCAGGCTCCTTAAGTGGTTTAACTTAAGTCAACTTTACCTCCTTCAAAATCATGTAGTAAGGGTGAGCTAGCAGTCTTTAGGATGAGACAAAATGGCTTTAAGTTGCAGCAGGGGAGATTTTGATTGTACACAAGGAAAATTTTTTTCACTGTAATGGTGATTGGGTATTGGAATAGGTTGCCCAGGGAGGTGATGGAGTCACTGTCCCTTGAGGTGTTCAAGATGTGTCTGGATGTTGTGCTGGGTGATGTGGGTTAGTGGTGATGTAGGTGGACGGTTGGACTGGATGATCTTGAAGGTCTCTTCTAACCTTGATGATTCTATGATTCTAAGCACCCCTCTGTAGTCAGTGGAAGGAGCAGGACTCTCACTGTGGCTTATCCTTGGGGGCTTGAGTATCCCTCCAGTTAGGCTAGAAACTTCTAAATGGCAGAAGTGAGAATCCACACTTCTACTACAGTTGTCTCCCATAAAAAAGGAATGATAAGGTTTCTTTAAAAAGTAGAGTGAAATGATAGGAGGGTACATCTAAATACCCAAGTATCATCTGTTGCATAATCTTCCATGAGACAAGAAGTCAATGTTCTTCCTCTGTGCATGACCTCATATTGCTTTTTCTCACTTTCTTCAGGTCATTGTGAAGAACCTCTCAACAGGAGCTCAAGTTGTGTTGAAATCCCAATATGGTTATGCGATTGATGAGGTGAAGGTCTTAGGGAAAGACAGATACCTGGTGGCCCATACCTCAGATACACTGTTGCTGGGTGACATCAGCTCCAACAAGTTCAGCGAGGTACTGGAAAATCTGTGGCATTTCTTCAGTGTCAACAGCTTAACTTTGTAACTCAAAGGATATATTTACTGCATGGTAATGGTACATCTATTTTCAAAGAATCATAGAATAATTCAGGTTGGAAGGGGCCATGGGTGGCCTCTTATCAAGCTGCCTACTCAAAGGAAGGTCAATAATAAATCTGGATGTTGCTCAGGTCCCACAATTTCTCTGATCCCCAGTTCCAGTGCTTTATTGACTTCATGGAAGAAAGCTTTTTTCCTAAGTCTCATTGGAATCACTGTTTTAATTTACGGCCATTTCTCACCCTTTCACTGTGCATCTGCCAAAAAAAAGCCTGGCATCACTTTATTTGAGGTCTTTTAAGTCTTTCCTTCTCCAGGCTGAAGAAGCCCATTTCCTTCAGCCTCTCTTCGCAGTTGCAAGTGCTTCAGCCCCAACCCTCTTTTGATGACTCTGCTGAACTTGCTTCAGTTTATCAATGTCTTTCTTGTACTGGGATGCCCAAAACTGGGTGCTGTACCTATGTACATTCCAGATGTGTAGATATGAATCTTAATGTGTTTTAAAAAAAAAAACAAAAACAAAACCCAAAAAAACCCCAAACCCAAAAAAACATTTGTGACTGCAGTACCATAGCTTATGCCAGTGTCATTTCTGGTACCAAGCAGTTCATACAATAGTGTCCCTCCCCTGAGCCTCACAGTGCACTGAGTGCTGAGCCTATGTGCCATACCTGGAGAACATGGGCAATAGGTTAGTGTCTGATGAAAGTATTAAATAAACTTCAGGATGTATTTGCTTTGCTTACACAGGTATATAAAAGGTGTGCTAATTAATCTAGCTGGGACCAGGAGCTCCTGACTACACATTTGAGTTGGACGATACTGATATTTGGTAACCCAACTGAAAATCTGGCCAGGCTAAATCTTCCAGGTTTCTCTATGTCATACTGCACAGAAGAGGTTTTTTTTAGAGCTGCACAGCTGTACTCACTTCTTACAAAGAACAGGGTTGTGATTAGTCCATTTACCATCTTGCTGTCTCGCTGGAGTTTTGCTGAAGCAGTGACTTGGAGCTCTTGATCAAGGGGGGAAGAGGACAACTACAGCCTTTGTGTTCAGTTTTCTGTCTCTCTGACCACTTGACATCACAGTAACTATTGCATTATCCAGTGCTCTTAAATTCCAGATCAGCTGGTCCCCCACTGGCAGTAGGCTGATCAGTCATTGCTGGCATGACCCCAGGAAAGAAGGGTTTCAGCTACATGTGGTGTGGAGATTCTACCTGCTCACAAATGGTAGCACTGATTCTGTGTAGAATATTTATGGAGGCAAAAGGGCTATTAAGGGTGCTTCTTATAATTAACTTAGTCTGAGGAAGGTGGAGAAGTGCCTGTAAAAGAATAGGCTGGAGGGAGTACATTGGTCACATGAAGGTCTCTTGTCCAGAAGGCAATAAGTACTACATAAAGAGAACAGGAGTCTGAAGCAGAGGTTAAAAAAAGGATAGGGAAGTGAGGAACTTACAAGCTGGGAATGACTGAACAACACTGTTGAAAGCTGAAATACTGGAATATGAGCCCTTCTGCAGCGTAATTCTTTTGATCTGTTATGGGAGTTGAGAGCTGGACAGTGGAGCACGGTGCCTGCAACCCAGTCCTCTGTAGGAGCTGTCAGCCTGGCATCTGCTCACTCCATGCCATTGCTTTGTAGGTAACCTGGCAAGGATCTGGAGGGAATGAGAAGTTCTTCTTCGACAATGAGAATGTAAGTTGTATGGGATAGGATGCTACTCATGAATGGTGAGTAAAATTGTGTGCACCAGCAGAAAAAGTGTCAACTGAACTTCCAGAAAACCTCATTTCTCAGCAGTTCCCTGGACTTGCCCTCTCCATGCAGATCCTGATCTGCTTCCTCCCCGTACTCACCTTTTCCACATGCTGGCTGCAGGACAAACTCGGTGTATGGACTGTCAAGTTATACAAGTGATAACCTTATAGGAGAGAGGAGCAATAAAAGAGCACCAGCCAGAGAGGATGTTAGAGGTACAGAGTACAGCTGTCAGGGTGACAGCTGGACTCCTGCAGGACTGATGGGCCCAGAACAAAAATCCCCAGCCCTGAGGAAAAGCTGGCAGTCACAACAGGAAGCCGAGGACAATTCCTTCCTCATTGCAGAGGGTTTGGATGTAGACTTGTGTGCAGCAGAGTTCTTCTCTGTGTGCCTCACTGGCAGGCGTGTGTGCTTGCCTGGCTTCTCTGTAAGAGCATATCCCCCTCGCACCTTCAGGTCTGCATGATCTTCAATGCGGGAGAGCTGACACTGGTGGAATATGGAAGTAATGACATTCTGGGCTCTGTCCGCACAGAGTTCATGAACCCTCATCTTCTCAGGTAAGTGTTGCGCCTGCCTGCATGGCCAGCACAGGCATTTGGTGAGAGTGAGCTCAGATACATACACTTGGAAGCGTCCCACTCTGTAGAACGCAACCCCTAGACACTGGGACCTGAGTAGTCTGCTTCTGGCAGTAACCAATGGTGGGGTTTAATTGCTCAGTTACACTTAATGGTTGTAAAGTTTTAGAAGCACAAGAGCCCATTTTCCTCTGATAAATGCCTGTAGAAGCCTGATTTGGCTATTGCTGAAGAGATACCTCTTGTGCATGTGCTCAGGGATCCCTGCATACAGCTGGTCCTAGTACAGCATTACCAGGGGCTCTAGATGCCAGCAGGACCTCCTCTGTCCCTCTGAAATACCATGCTCCAGGGAGGATCAGGGGCTGCTCAGAGGTGGAAGCAGTGTAGCTAATTTGCTGCTGGGGACCCTGGTTCCAGAGGGGCAGCTTCCAGAGTGAAGCATGAATCAGAAAGGTTTGTTCTCACTTGAGGCAGCCATAGGTACTGTGCAAGGGTCACAGGTTGGAGAAATACAGGAAGCTTGAGGAAACTGCAGGTAAGTCTGGGAGGGACTATGTGGTTCAGTCCTGTGAATTTAGAGAGTAGTGGACGTAATGGTCATCATTTCCTTCAAATAACAGTGTCCGTATCAATGAGAGACGGCAGAGAGGCGTGAAGGAGAACAAGAGACTGGCTTACCTGATAGACATCAAGACTATAGCAACAGGTGAGTGTAAACCTCCCCTCCGTCATATTTTGCCAGCCTTCCTGATTCCTTTGTATTTTCTGTGTCAGACAGTGTATCTCTGAAGGTGCTCTTTGTGTTCACTCTACCAAGCATCAGATTCCTGAAGGCCCCTTTTGCACTTGCTCTGCCTGGCAGCAGTCCACTGGGGGAGCCCAGGCTGCCCTGCTTTGGGCAGGTTGGCTGCCTGGTGTGGGCACAGCTCTGAGGTGACTGTGACTGTGTCCCAGACCTGAGATTCTGTCAGTTCAGCAAGATGATATTGCTGCCTGCACTGTCTGTGATCTGTTCATGCTCATGGAAGGGTGGACGGAGTTACTGCGGTTGATAAGATGTCAAGTTAAAATGTCACTGCAGTCTGCTTTCCATGTCACAGTGTGTTTGCCGGGGGGGTTCTGCCCTAATTAGGTCTCAGGCACCTGATCCCCATGGGACAGCACTGAATGTTCAGCACTGTGGGGCACATTAGGTACTTACACTGTTTCCATTCTTTCTTTCCCAAGTGGACCTTGTTGGTGGCTACAACGCTGGCACTATCAGCCATGACAGCAAGATTGATTGGCTGGAGCTGAATGAAACAGGCCACAAGCTACTCTTCAGGGACAAGAAGATGAGGGTGAGGCAGGCACATCTGGGGGAGTGTGGGGAGATGGGGAGAGGTAAAGACAGGTATGCCTGAATGGAGGAGAGAGTAGAGAAACACATCTGAAGTACTCATGATTTTCTGACCACTCCTTTGAGAAAGATAGGCCATGTTCAGATTGCACGAGCTGGCAGCATTGCATGTTTGGTCTTGAGTCATAGCTAATTCTGAAGTTCGTTACTAGATGTCTTGCTCCATCTCATCACACCCAACAATGAAAATCATAGACTCCTCTGCTGTGAGACGAAGACAGGTGGATTAATCTCAGGATGAGGACCATAATCATAGAATCTCAGGCTGGTTTGGGTTGGAAGAGACCTTGAAGATCATCTAGTTCCAACCCCCCTGCCCTTGTCACCAGTCCCTCTCCAGCTTTTCTGGAGCCCCTTCAGGCACTGGAAGGTGCTCCAAGGTCTCCCCAGTGCCTTCTCTTCTCCAGACTAAACACCCTCAACTCTCTCAGCCTGTCCCCAGAGCAGAGCTGCTCCAGCCCTTGGAGCATCTCCTTGACCTCCTCTGAACTTGCTCCAACAGCTCCATGTCTTTCTTATGTCAGGGACTCCAGAACGGGCCGCGCCGCTGCGGGGGGGTGGGGTCTCAGGAGAGTGGAGCAGAGGGGGAGAATCGCCCTGCTGCTCACGCTGCTGGGGATGCAGCCCAGGATCCTGGGGGCTTTCCGGCCTGCCAGCACACACTGCTGGCTCACGGTGAGCTTCTCATCATCTAATACCCCCAAGTCCTTCTCCGCAAGACTGCTCACAATTTATGTTTAATCCATTAATGTTGCACTTAAACATGTATTATTT
This sequence comes from Aegotheles bennettii, assembly GCA_013398125.1. Classification (NCBI taxonomy): domain Eukaryota; kingdom Metazoa; phylum Chordata; class Aves; order Caprimulgiformes; family Aegothelidae; genus Aegotheles; species Aegotheles bennettii. The sequence goes on along the minus strand of VZRW01000616.1, from coordinate 56,704 downwards.
TTTTAAAAAGGTGTCTCTGCAACAGCTTGGCTTATGTCTGTAAGATAAACTTTCTAATTCTCTAAAAGAGCATAGTCACAACCAAGCAGCTGGTTTGGTATGGCCCTTGGCTTGTGCTGATTCCCAGACCATGACTGAATGTTGGCTAGGAATTAGAGTGCACAACTCTGTGGCCAAAGATTGCAGTGCATACATCTGCCACCTAGGGACTTTGGGCTATGTATCTTGGAAAAAGTCTGATTCCTGGTTGACTCTACCTGTTTTACAAGATGCTTGCTCAGATGTTCCTACTGTGTTCATGTGAGCTAGCAGCTCTGCCATGAGCCCAGCTGAACCTCTTTCTCTTCTTCCCCCTCTAGTTGCAGCTCTGCGACATTGAAAGCAGCACCAAGACGACCATTTTGAACTATTGCTCCTATGTGCAGTGGGTGCCAGGCAGTGATGTGGTGGTGGCTCAGAACAGAAACAGCCTCTGCATTTGGTATAACATTGATGCTCCAGAGCGAGTCACCATGTTTCCTCTGAAGGTAAAACTTTGAAGACTGATTACCTCTAGAAATTTCTGTTACTTCTTTTGTGCGGGAATAGTCAGGGTGGTATCGCAGGAGGGAGACAGAAGGGAACTGCTGGTTTCTTCTGGACAGAATATGAGCTCGTCTGTCAGCTTTGTGGCAGGCATTTCTGGCAGTAGATGGAGATACTTAATATAGAAGGGTGCTGCTCAGTGGCTTTTTCCTTCCCTCTGGTAAGATAAGGACAACATCTGCTCAGTGTGAGCTCATTCAGTAGAACTTTAATCAGCAGAGCTGTCGCAGTGCTGTCCTCACATCCCTGCTACCCCGCATGCTTTAGGAGAACCCTGGCAGTCTTGATAGCTGGTACTCTTTTCAGGGGAATATTGTAGACTTGGAACGGAGTGATGGAAAGACTGAAGTAATAATATCTGAAGGTGTGAACACTGTGTCCTACACCCTGAACGAAGACCTCATAGAGTTTGGAACTGCTGTTGACGATGGAGATTATCACAGGTAAGTGCTAGATACAGCACATGGTGATGTCAGGTAGCCCACTTCACATAACTCACATCTGAGAGCCAACAATCCATGAACTACAGCAGCACAGCTTTCCATATGGAGTTGAAGTTTAGGCTCTGAGCATGGTGCTGGTTCCAAGTCTGGCTATAATGTGCAGCAGAATCCTTCAGGGGTGAATATTCAGCTTTTTCCATCCTCACAGCTCTGTGGTTTCACACTCGGGGGCACAGAAGGTTGGCCAGTCTGGTCCCATTGACACTGACAGAAATTCACTGAAGGCAGTTTTCACTTAACTGCTGTGAATAACTGTGTCTTCTGTAGCAGCCAGATGTGAAGTGGTACTCAGGTGCTTTGGCTGCTGCCCCTCCAGGGATGCTGACAGTGTCATGGAAACATTCAGGAGCTGTGCAGAGTGAAAACTGACTGCCTGAAGCAGGCATGAAAGCCACGTGGGCACTGCTGACATTATTATAGGGCTTTAAAATTGACCAGGGAAGAAAATGTCACGTGTTCATAGCACTGTTACCACCTGAGAGACTCCTTTGCACCAGGGACTGGCTTCAGACACAGCACGTTGGACTTGCCCCACACTGCTGCAGCCTTCTGCTGATCGTATGACTCTAAGTAACTTAGCACAGATAGGGATCACCTCAATCTCTGAATTTTTCTCTGATATGTCAGGCTCTGTGCTACACAATCCTCTTCAGAACTGATCACACCCAGCTTGCTTTGTTTTCAGTGCAACTCTTGTTACAGAGCTCCTGTCTCAGCCTAGGATTTTCCTCAGGGAGCGCTTCTATTCTGTTACTGAAAATCTGCAAATCTCTCTGTCTCCAGGGCTACTGCATTTCTGGAGACACTGGAAATGTCCACAGAGACTGAAGCCATGTGGAAGACTTTAAGCAGACTGGCTTTGGAAGCTAGACAGCTGCACGTTGCAGAGAGGTACAGGAGGAAGCTATAACATCTTTCTGGCTTAAACACTTACTTTGCTGAATCCCTTACAGAAACCAGAGTCTAACTAAAGATTGGACTTTTTGTGTGACCTGGAAGATTCACTGTGTCAGAGAATTAAGTGTTCACTATTCCAGGCAGTGACTTTGCCCTTTCATCCTAGAAAGTAATACTAGAACTGGGGACAGGAAGACTTCACTCTCTAGAATAATTTTGCTGATGGCAACCCAAAGGCTTCAGGGAGCTGACAGACATGGACGAGCTCAGTACATGTATGAAGCCTGGGGAAGTGAAGCATGAGCACTAGTCATGTCTATGGCTTCTCTCACGGAGCAGGGCTAGAGGGCACTTCTGAACATGGGCTTTGGCAAAGTCCTTCTCTTGAATCAGGGCTACCTCACGTCTCCAGCTTGCAGAGCTGGGTCTGCTGCCCAGCTTCTGATTTTCTTTTCTTAGACCAAAACTGGGCAACAAAACCCAGCTATTTACTGACTGCTTTGCTCTTCCCAGATGCTTTGCAGCTCTGGGCAACATGGCAAAGGCTCGATTTCTGCATGAAACCAATACCATTGCTGACCAGGCAGCTCAAGAGCACGTAAGTCAAAACTTTTTCTGCTGTGCAGGGCAGCTGCTTTCCTGTAAACACCTGCATACACATTTTCTTCTGTGTCCATGCTCACTAGTATCCTGCTACAGACCAGTACCTGGTCATGTAGAAACTGCTGACATAATCCTTCATCCATGCCTACCAGGTCCCTCTCTGGCTCCTGTTTTGTCACTTCTGTAATTCTCATCTCTCTCCTTCAGTTTCTGTAATGACACCGACCTCTCCTGCATTCACTTCCCTTGTGTCATTCCAAACTGATTGAGCTACCTGATGTTGTCTGCAGGGTGGGGATGGTACAGACCATTATCTGGTCCGTGCCCGCTTGGCCATGCTAGACAAGAACTACAAGCTGGCAGAGATGATCTTCCTGGAACAAGTGAGTAAAGGAACAAGAAGCAGAAAAAGTCTATTTATTTCTGAACTGGGAGGTTTGTAACATGGTGTGAAGGAGAAAAGGTAGAGGTTGCTTATTCCTGGGAGGAGTTTTTGCCCTGAAATAGAAGGAGATATTCATTGTTCCAAGGTGTAGGATTGCCCTGAGGTGCACGAAGAGGGTGAGGGAGGATGTATATCCATGTAAAAGGGATGGCACGCTTCTTCAAATGTTTTCTGCACATCTAATCCTGCTCACTATGAGAACTCAATGGCAATGTGTCTGCTAAATGGAACCTTCAGGCTGACACTTTGCTTTCTGACACAGAACGCCACCGAGGAGGCCATGGACATGTACCAGCAGCTGCACATGTGGGATGAATGCATTGTGGTTGCTGAAGCCAAGGTATGGAATACAGCTGCACTGGACTGCAGGCTGGGTTTGCTTGATAAGTCTTCTGGTTGGAAGTCCATTCAAAGGCTGAGTTCTCTTCACCTATCCTATCAGGACATCACTTCTGCTTGGAGGAGCTCCAAGCAGAAGGGAAGGTTGCAGTGATGTAAGTATGGACCCGGGTGAATAGTGAGGGAGAAAAGCTACCAAAACTGGTTTAGGAGTATCGCTAGGGCTTCGAAAAAGAATGGATGATGCAGTGGTACACAGGGCTGGTATTGTGGTTTCTGCTAACTGGGCAGCAAGGTGTCTGGTGCCATGAACTGGCTGTTCAGAGCCTGCAGGATGAGCAGGACAACATTTTGCCTTGCCCAGGTCAACCAATGCTGTGTTTCTCAACAGGGACACCCCATGTTGGATAAGTTGCGTCGGGGTTACTACCAGTGGCTGCTGGATACCCATCAGGAGGAGAAGGCTGGGGAGGTCCAAGAGGGACAGGGTGACTACCTGGCAGCCATCAGCTTATACCTGCGGGCAGGGCTGCCAGCCAAAGCAGCACGGCTGGTTATGAGCAGGGATGAGCTCCTGACCAATGGGGATGTCGTCAGTAGAGTCTCCACAGCACTGATAAGAGGGGAACTGTATGAACAGGTGAGTGGCCCACCCCATTGGGCTTTCTTCTTAGTGGCATCAGAGCTCTTACCCTGTCCTCTGCATCTGTGAGATACAGGGGGACTGAGCTGGAAAGTATCAGGTGTAATTCTGTGTTGATAAATTTGCAGTTAACATTTGGGGGAAAATCCTAACTGCATCCATTATACATGGATGAGGTCTAGAATTACTGTTATTGGGGAAAAGATCACACCTCACTGGTGACATGTCATCAGCTGAGCATTCAGTAATAGTCAAGCAGGCACTTGGGAAGGTAGGAACTGACCAGGAGGGAGTTGTGAATCAAACAGAAAACTTGGTATCACTGTGAAAATGTACAGTGCTTCCTGATATAGAATAAAAAATGATAGTACCACTTTCATATAAGATAGTCTAAATGGAAAAGCTGAGGAAGAAAAACAAAGGAGGCTGTGAAGACAATCTGTAGAACCATGAACATCATAGATAAGGGGAGTGATTATTTTCTGTGTCTAATAACACAAAAATGGTGACTACTTAGGTGACAGTTTTAAAACAAAAGGGGGTTTTTCACATAGCACATAGTCATGTTAATGTAAGAAAGTGGAGCTGAGTCTGACCGGTGTACAGCTGGGTATCCTGGCCAACAGTGGCCTCTTGCAGATATTTAAGAAAGGAATATAAAGAACAGGGCAGGCAAATATTGGGTGGTATTTTCCCTAGTGTACTTTCATGGTTTCCAGCAGTGTACCTGACCAGTGTTGCTTGAACCACCTGTGCTTTCATTCTGTGTGGTGCTGTGAGTTACCCAGTTCAGTTATGTGTTGTGTGAAAAAAACCCAAACAGTTCTTTTTGCTGACCTATTTTATGTGCCCTACTTAAATTACATTTCTTCAGTCTCACTTTACCTTTTTTTCTGACCATTTCATTTTGACCCAAGAGAATTTAGTGCTTTTCCAAACCTGTCACCTTTTCTTAAGCCTTAAGTTGAAAGAGGAACTGTGAAACTCATTGCAGCCAGATGTTCCGTGACCAAAAGTATAAATGATCCAAAAGTGATTAGACAAATCATGAAGGCAGGGTCTGTCAGAAGCCATTAAATATGATGATGTGAGAGCATCATGACAAACACAGGAAGCTTCTATAATGCAGATTGTCAGAAACTGATAGGTATAATGGAAGAAAGGCTGGTGTATACTTGCTCTGTTCTTACAATCCTTCTCAGGCTGCCCAGGGAGGCTGTGGAGTCTCCTTCTCTGGAAACGTTCAAACCCTGACTGGATGCAATTCCTGTGTGACCTGCTCTTGGTTGTCCTGCTCTGGCAGGGGGATTGGACTAGATGATCTTTTGAGGTCCCTTCCAACCCCTGATGTGCTGTGATTCTGTGGTTCTCTAGACACATGCTTTTGCAAACACTTTTTTTTTTCAAACACTGATGGGAATCAATCTTTGGTCTGCCAGGATGTCCTTTTCTATATTATGTTCTGAGTTCTACAAGCCTTGAGCCTCATCCCACCCTGCTGTCTGCCATCCTTTCCTACAGGGTGAAAACTTGCTGCAGAGGCTGAGCTTCCCCCTTCCCTGCTCATGCCCAGGGCTCCTGTATGACCATCTGCACAGTGGAGCTGCAAGGGACAGTGGTCATAGAAAAGGCCGTTGCTGCACGAGCCGCTGTGCAGATCAGGGGGGTTGCCTCAAAAACTCTTATCTTGTTAGAACATGGTACCCAGGAAAACACTTGGGGTATGTTGATCAACAGAGAGGACAACAGTCTCATCACATGCAGGCTTTCCTAGAAGTTCCCTCTATCCCCGTGCTCTTGGTTAGTGGGGAAGGTATAGCTGATGGAGAAGTCTGTGTGGCAGGACTGACAAGCTCTGTACATGGTAGTGTACATGATGGTGTGGGGAAATAGTGGCTCTGGAAACTGTCAGCTTGTATTTGTCATTAGGCTGGAGACCTGTTTGAGAAGGTCGGGAACCCACAGAAGGCTCTGGAGTGCTATTGCAAGGGCAGTGCCTTCCTGAAAGGTACTGTGCTAAATATGTTTCTCCCCCCATCCCTTCCCAGTAGGAGCCTGGGTACTCTGGCCTCTTGGCAACATGAGCTATTGCCCTGGAGCCTGGAGATGCCTAAATGCTCTGAAGCTTCCATGTATCATCTCATTCAGTGTATGTATTTTCATGTAGTTGTACCTACACACAGAACAGAATCCTGTTCCCAAGGCCTTGATCATGCTGATTTCACCAGCATGAGTTTGGTCCACCTCTCCACAGGGCCCAGATGGCTGGGTAGCCCATGGAGCTGGAGTGGATTAGACAGCCACCGTTCCCCTCCCTCTGTGCCCCATCCAAGGCCCGTGTTCACCTCACAGCTCTGCTTCCCTGTGGGACTCAGGGTGACAGCTATCACATCCCCTTGCAGTGGTGGAGCTGGCTCGCCTGGCATTTCCTGCAGAAGTTGTGAGGCTGGAGGAGGCCTGGGGAGACCATCTGGTGCAGCAGAAACAGCTGGATGCTGCTATTAACCATTATATTGAAGCCAGGTGAGGGCAGGCGATCGATGTATAACCAGCAGCGGTGTAACCTGGCAGGCCATGACATTGATACAGTTTGCTTTAATCAGCAGAGGGTTTTGCCTGAGCAAGCCCCCTCGGTCCCACTTTGCCTGTGCCCTGGTGCATAATAAGCAGTCTCTGCTGGCCCCAGCCATGGATGCCTTCCCATAGTTCTCCCAAGGTCTTGCAGTTCTCCAGTCTTTCCCCTTAGCTTTGCTAGTTACTCAGATCCTTTTTGCTGCTCTAACCCAGGAGGAGGAATCCAGCAGCAGACCACTTTGATCTCCCTGGTTTAACTCAGCTGGAGAAGACAGCTGCTGGCTGGCTGTACAGAGTTGTGTTTTTGATGCTAGGTGCTCGATTAAGGCCATTGAGGCAGCCTTGGGAGCCCGACAGTGGAAGAAGGCCATCTACATTTTGGACTTGCAGGACAAAGACACAGCAGCCAAATATTACCTCAAGGTTGCCCAGCACTATGCAGCTTTACAAGAGTACGAGGTGAGGTCAGAGACCACAACTGCTGCTGCTCTGTGTGTCACCTGCGACCTCTCAGTACAGTCACTTCCCTACAGGTCGCAGAGGAGCTGTACATCAAAGGAGACCACACCAAGGATGCCGTTGACATGTACACACAGGCCGGGCTCTGGGAACAGGCTCACAAGGTAGCATCAGAAGTCAAAGCTTCTGGGGACCTCACCCCACTTGGTGAAATGTCTTTCATCAGGAGGTGATGGTGCCTTCTGCACCAACACCTGATTGACAAACACTCTTCCCAAAAGATGCATGTAGGGGCATCCAGTAGCCAGCAAGAGATCAGTCCCTGGTAGTCACATCCTCTCTGTGCCCTCCTTTACTCCAGCAGCCCCATGTGGGTGAACCTGCGACACAAATAGTGCTCTCCAAGGGGGTTGGTCCTGTGTGCCTTGATCACAGTGACAGATGACTGCCCATTCTCTGCAGAGCATATAGCATATAGCATATACACCTGTTTGTAGTGGGAAGGAGATTGGCTTTCCTTTTCTCCTTCACTACCACGTATCGAGAAATTGCTCTGCAGTGTGCCATAGTTTCTCCCATCTGTGTTCTTTTTGGCAGCTGGCAGTCAAGTGTATGAATCAGGAAGATGTGTCTGTGCTCTATACAACCCAGGCCCAAGAGATGGAGAAGCAGGGCAAGTACAAAGAAGCAGAGAGGTGAGCATCTCCCCTGGCATTAGTCCAAGATTGAACCCTCAAAAAATGGCTGTACTGAGGGGGAACCCTTCCTGGGGTGGGAGTAGAGTTTGGGACTAGAGTTTGGAAAGGTCAGAGGTACTCTCTCCACACTTGGAGACCTAGAGCTGATATTTCAGAGTTCATAGGAAGAGAAGTCACTGACTGTTAATCTGCTGTCACCAGGACAGGAGGGAGGTGCAGGTGAGGTGCAGCTGTCTCGTGTAGCAGAGGAAGTATGGCAAGGCTTGTCCCCGCTGCAGAGTGCTGTGTCTGATCTGTCAAGGCCAGCTGAGGATAAGATATGGAAAGAGGAGTGTTTCCCATCCAGGGTACTAATGTTGTCAGTTCTAGGTTAATAACAACACAATAAGGTTAGTAGGTACAGGGACAGACACAATTATGTATCTGACACCATGGTACCTGATCTCAGGGATGCCCAAGATGAAAGGGAGCATTACAGCTGCTGAGGCCACGCTGGGTTTAATCTTTCTACTGGGCTGTATGAGTATGTTGACCTGACATTGTCATGTTACTATCCCAACAGGACTGACAGCCTCAGGTTGGAGGTCAAGATGAGAATAGGTCACAGAAGCCCAGAGGTTCCCTCTAAGTCACAACTCAGGGTGACAAGTGAGGATGGAGGGAATAATTTTGCCCTGCTGCAGCTGATGGTGGCGTAACAGCAGGGCTCTGTCTAAGCAGCGTTCAGCCTTGCAGCCCACATCCATTGTGCCTTTTGGCAGTGTGCTCAGGACCTGACTCCAGCTGGGCAGGATGCAGAGAGACTGCAGGGACTGGTCATGTCCCCAGCTGAGCCTTTTCAATGTTCTTGTGTTCCCAGGCTGTATATCACTGTGAATGAACCTGATTTGGCTGTCACCATGTACAAGAAGTGTAAGATGTATGATGAGATGGTTCGCCTAGTGGCCAAGTACTACAAGGAGTTACTCAATGATACCCACCTGCACCTGGGCAAGGTGAGTGCATCTCATGGCAGGGGATCAACTAGACCAAGCAGGGACAAGAGTGTCACTAACTCACTGCCTCTTAATTGCAGGAGCTGGAGTCAGAGGGACGCTTACAGGAGGCTGAGTATCACTACCTAGAAGCTAGGGACTGGAAAGCCACAGTAAACATGTACAGAGCAAATGACATGTGGGAAGAAGCTTACAGGGTAATAATCACTTCACAGCTATCCCAGTGTGCAGCGGTCAGGCTTTGACTGCAGGATCCTGGTAGGAACTGTGCTCTCTGTTCACTGCAACATTTGAAAACTTGACAAATGCTGCCTAGCTTTGGCCCGTGGTGCAGCACTGGAGGGGCTTGCAACTGCTGCTCTGCAGCATTGCACCCCAAAAGCAGGACCTGACCCCTAGCCTCTCCGCAGCACTGCCCTCCTCCAGGCACGGCTCTGCTCCTAACCTAACACGGTGTTGTACCTCAGAGGCATTGCTCTGCCCATAGCCACTCTGTAGCAGTCCCAGCACTGCTCCCTTCCAGGGTGGACACAGGTTGCTGCTGACCTAATGGTAGTATGGCAGCAGCCTCTCTTCTGCTCTGCTGTATAAGCCTTTGTCTCACTTTCCACAGTCCGGTGGTGGCTAGAGAAGGGTTCCTCAGGAGAGAACACTTGCCTTTGGTGCTCCATCATGTGGGAAGGGAGTTCTGGCTCAGCCTGCTGGAGATGAAATGGAGGCATTGGGCTCTTCTGTTTTCTTTGCTTTGAATAGGTGGCCAAGGCACATGGGGGAGCAAACTCCTATAAGCATGTGGCCTATATGTGGGCAAAGAGCCTGGGTGGAGAGGCAGCTGTGAAACTCCTCAGTAAATTTGGACTTCTGGAGATGGCCATTGACCATGCAGCAGACAGCGGGTATGCAGGTCCATCAGCCCAGCACTTCTCTCCCATCTGCCTGACCTGAGAAAAAAGGGATGCCCCGAGATAACTGCACGCATATGATAGCTGCAGGTCCAGGACATGGCATGTCTTCCTACCCCTCCTGTGTGTCTTCACACAGGCATTCCTCTTCCTTAACACATCCTGCTTCCTATCCACCTATTAGTCTCTCAAATGTCAGGTCAGAGCTGGGCAGGGAAAAGCAGTTTGCCCTTTAGCCTCAGCAGGGGGGCCTTGTGAAAGTCTGTGAACATGGGAGGAGATATTCCTCATGTTGCCATAAGTAACTGCCTGCCAGAAGAGTTTTGGCCCCACTCTGCACCTGGCTAGCCATCAACTGCGCTGCCAGGCACTGCTGGCCTTCCCCCAGCTCTCTCACGTCACTGGGCATGGGGGAGTTGTGTGGCTTCCCCCTAGGATTGAACCAGGGGACCTCTGGCACTAGTAGTGAGTGTAAAGGACCTGAATTTCCTTAGCGGGGACTCTAAAAGCTACCGTTCTCTGGTCAGGAACAGGAGGAATGGGCAGTGCACATTCACCTGGGACCCTCTGCATTCCCCCCTCTCCTCTCCCAGTGTCTTGTGCTCTGCTTGATGTCTTGCTCCTGATGAAGGCATATCCTCACAGCACACAGTCCTGCTCTCACCCCATTTTCTCTTTCATTGCAGGGTCTTTGAATTTGCTTTTGAACTGGCCCGCCTCTCCATGAAGCAGAAGATGCCAGAGATCCACTTAAAGTATGCGATGTTCCTAGAAGATGAGGTAATTTCACCTCTGGACTAAGGGGAAGTTCTCTGGTCACTCAGATAATTGAGCAGTTGTCCTGAAGGGCTGCTGCAGCAGGTACTTTCATGGCTGCAGTCACTGCTCACCCAAAAGGCTCCATGATTACAGCACCAAGCTTCCACACACGTCTTTGTTTCACATATCCTCTCTGCCTCATGGTAATAGAGGAGATCATGCGATGGTATCAGGGCAGGAAGGCATGCAAGCAGATTCCTTCCTCTCTCCTAGGGCAAATTTGAGGAGGCCGAAGCAGAATTTATTAAAGCTGGAAAACCCAAGGAAGCAGTACTGATGTATGTATCCTTCCCCATCCTGGCCTGCTGTGTCTCCTCTCCCCAGATGATGCCAGCCTGGTTGCTTCTCCAGCACTGCTCTGCTCCTTGCCATCCCTCTTGTTACATCTCATGTTGGTTCCCCTAGGTTTGTGCATAACCAGAACTGGGATGCTGCACAGCGTGTGGCTGAGGCTCATGACCCGGACAGCATGGCTGATGTGCTTGTGGGACAGGCACGTTTTGCCTTTGAGCAGAGGGACTTCCAGAAAACAGAGGCCTTCCTCCTGCGAGCACAGAGACCTGAGTTGGCCATAAAGTACTACAAGGTGAGTATAGTCTGTAGCAACATCATTGCCTTCCTCGCTAGCGAAGAACCCAGTTTGGATGGAAGAGAAGTGAAATCCATCTCCCAGCTCTCCCTGTCGGCTTAGCAGCCAAAGAGAAGCCATTTACCTGGTAGACTTCATTCTGGCCTGCTTCTGGAAGACTGAACCAGTAGAGATTTCACAACATAGCTTAGGTCTCTCACAGATCTGGGAGGAAGTGTCTTGCCAGAATATGGATGGTGCTCAGGGGTAGCACGAGTGGGTGCGTTTGGAGACTGTGAGTGCCTATTCCACAGAGGTAGCTAGGACGGATGAGCACTTTCCCTTGAGGTAGTTTGGGTGAATGGATAGGCATAGGTGTCATTTTGGGGGAGGAAAGAATCGGATGGTGCTGCTGTGGTTGTTTCTTCCAGTGGGTTCTCTGGCAAGATGACATGAGAGCCTAGAGGCATTATGTGTTAGGTGATTCCAGGAGTGTGGGGATCCTGGTGAACTGGTGAAAATTTCTCGTCCCCATTGTGCTTGTGCAGGAGGCTGGCATGTGGAGCGAGGCCCTGCGAATCTGCAAGGAATATGTGCCTGGTCGGCTAGAGGAGTTACAGGAGGAGTGCAGCAGGGAGGCTGCCAAGAAAGGCTCCAGGTAAGGAATGCTGTGGTCAGGCTGCAGGGAACAGACAGGTAGCTCTTCCCCAAGGCCTCTGGGCCGATGCCTTACAGAGACAGCCTGATGGGATCCCTGGCACCCAGTTGTTTCCTTGAGGACCCCGGGTTTCTTACTGCATAGGTTCCTGACATCCATCCTCCCTGCTCTGAGAGGCTCCAGGCTTATTCTTGCCATCCAAGGTCTCCCAGATATCTTCTTGCCACTTACAGATCTCCAAGGTCTCCTGTACCACCAGTCCTTAGTCAACTCTCTCCTCAGCACTGGCTGTGTGCATTCTTTGTTACATGCGCAGCCCCCTCTGAGGTCCCTGGCTGCTTCTGTGCACCTCCCTGCCCATGCCCTACACACTGTCTGTAGGATCTCTGTGATCCTCCCAGCCCTGCTCACAGCCTGCATTCCTCCCTGCAGAGGAACAGAAGGGCTGCTGGAGCAGGCACGGGAGTGGGAGCAGGCTGGGGAATATGCCAGGGCGGTGGACTGCTATCTGAAGGTGCGGGATCCCAGCAACAGTGTCCTGATGGAGAAGTGCTTGCTGAAGGTACAGTCAGGGGCTATGATTCCCTTCATCTGCTCTGCTGCCTAGGAGGTCTCCCACAACCCACAATGCATCCCAGAGGTATCTCAGTCACTGCAGGGTACAAGACAGGATCTGCAGGCTCCAGTGACTGCAGGGTCTGAAAGCCTTCATGGCCATATTGGGCTGTGTGGTTGTCTTGCACTGCACTGACATCCTTGCTCTGACACCATTTCCAGGAGTATGCTGGTGTCTTTGTGATCACCCTGTGCTGAAGACATTATGACTGGACTTTATGACTTAGCCCTTGGCTAGATGAGTGCCCTTTCTTCTTCTCGTAGTCTATGTCCACCGACCTTTGTGTTGTGTCTTTATTCATACTTTTCACTCATACCTGTGCGGTTGTACCAACTTCAACAACAATTATGTCCTTGTCTGACCTTCTCCCACGTGTGAAAGTAGCTGGTCTTTGCTTCTCTGAATCGCTGAAGTGGGCTGTCATTTCTTCTCCCCTTTCCCCATAGTTCAAGCGCTCCTTACTCAGTCTTTTAGCTGGGACTGAGTTCTTCCCAGCTTCATCCCTCTCTCAAACAGCTTTTATTACTTGTGCTGCTGACAATTTCTCTTCACAGGCTGCTGAGTTGGCCATTAAATTCTTGGGTCAGTCACAGAGCATGGAGGTGACGCGGACTGTGGCTCCTCAGCTGGTGGCCATGAAGAAATACAGTGCGGTGAGGGCTGGCTCCTGCCCCCAGATTACTGAAGAAGTAGTGACATAGGAAGGGAGAGCTCTATTCAAGGGAAGGAGGCCAAGTCACATCCTGGGGTTGTGGGTGGATGGCCTTATCCAGAGTTATGCAGCACAGAATCTTCAAGGAGGAGGAAGGAGGGGAAGGGATCAAGTCCTGGAATAGTGTGAGAGAGCCAGGCCTTGGGAGGAGGCATGAAGCAGAGAAGGGGGAACTATCTTTTGGGAAGAGACTTTCTGTTGTTGTTGTGTGCTGGTCACTTCCAACAGCACCAGCTCCAGCTGCAGGGGTGCTGCTGGGGTTTCATCTCCCATGGGACTGTCTCTGTCCCTGCAGGCAGCTGAACTATACCTCACCTTGGACCTCATCCAAGAAGCTGTTAATGCCTTCATTGAAGGCGAGGAATGGAGCAAAGCCAAGCGTGTGGCCAAGGAGTTGGACTCCAGGTATGCCATGAACTTCTCAAGTTATAGTCTTCTGCTCTGTCTCCCGCTCCTAGGTGATCCCTTGTCCTGTCCTGCTGCCTGCAGGTTCCCTGGATTCTACCCGCGGTGGCCTTCCCATGCTCGACAGGACACGTTCTCCACAGCTGTCCTTCCCAAGCTTTTTACTGTCCTGACACTTTTCCATTGCCACACATCACATGGAGATCATTATCCCCTTTTTTAGCCATCCCTACCCCTATCTCTCCTTCCCTTGGGATAATCCTGTGCGTGCATTTCCTTCTGAAAGTCCTGTGATCCCTTTCTTTCCTCACACATTATATTGCAAAGAGCTACCTAGACCCTTCCTTCCCCCTTCTGCCTATGCTCCCAGCAAGCAGGCCAGAAAGACATGGCACAGCTGTAAGTCCTCTTTTTCCCAAAGCAGACAAAGTTGAGTTCAGCTCTGCACTGACACAAGACATAATTAGCCTTGCTGCCTATTAAGTTTCTTTGTACCCGGTAGGTTGGAGGAGTATGTGGACCAGCGTTACAAGGAGTATTTAAAGAACCAAGGCAAGGTAGATTCGGTACGTATCTGGGATGTCTCACATCTGTGCAGATCCTTGCAGCCTTTCTCATGGGGCTTTTGCCTGAATATGCCCACAGGTGAGGAGTATGTAAGTGCCTATGAGTCATGGTTTCTGCATGCCTGATGGGTCACACTGCGTCTGTGCTTCTGTAGCATGGAAAGGGAGGGACTGTGTCTTTGTGAAGAACTGACCTGGGTGGGCTGATGCCTGCCTTGATGCTGGTAGGAAACCTTGCCCGCACAGTGAATTTGTGGTTGTTTCCATCCCCAGCTGGTGGGAGTAGATGTCATGGCTGCTTTGGATATGTATGCAGAGCAGGAGCAATGGGAGAAGTGCCTGGAGGTTGCAGCTAAGCAGGTGAGTGCCTGTGTGAGCCTTCAGGAGACAGACATGGGGTCCTGAAGCAGGGGCAGCAGGAGCGAGTGGGCAGGACAAAGCAGTCACTTCTGTGGGGAGCATAGGGCATCACTGCAGCAGCTCAAAAACCTCCCCACTGTCCCCACCCTGGCCAATCCAGTCTAGTCGGGAATTGTCCCAGAAGCATTACTGGGTTTTAATGTTGTGATTAATGATGCATTGAAAAAAACTAAATTAGTTGTTTGGGCTGGAAGTTCTTGGTACCACGGAAACAGAGAGATCTGTAAAAGAAAGTCTTCTTTCTACATGTTCTTTAGCAGCCTGGTGTCAGTAGAAATGAGACACCCTTGTCATGAAAGCAAATTTGACATTTTTTTCTTTTTACTGACCTAAAACTAGTAAAATTACCTCATCAGAGGAATAAAAATGGAGAAAAGCAAAATGAAACCATTTTACAGTGCAATTCAATGCAGTAACAGGAGGAGAAAGCTCTAGGTTACCAGGATCTACTTGGAGGGTTTGTTTGTATTTGTTGGTTATTGATTGGTTATTGGTGATTCATTGGTTATTGGTTCAATGGTTATTGATAAAGGAGCTAAACTAAGGGCAAGTGTTGATTCTTTGAAGTGAGGCTTTGCTTCTGATGGAGTAACAGGGCAGCCCCTGGCAACGGAATCTGCAGTTAGTGGAGACATCACAGCTCATCACTCAGGCAGACACTGGTGCCTTGGACCAGCACTGGGAGTGTGTTGTACTGTGTTTTTAAACTTTTTTTCACTGTAATAACCAGTAACCTGAGTTTGGGCTCTACTACAGTAAACTTGATTTCTTTTTCACTTGTGCTTCTCTGGTGATACAAATGGTCTTTCTTGTAGTAGTTGTTATATTGGACACTTCTGCGCTGATGTTCTAATTATCAGGAGATACCAGTGTTGATCTTCCTCCATAAAGAATCACTCCTCACTCAATTGAATGGTAAAGGCTTAATCAGTTTTATTATCAGCCATGTACAACACTACCATGTTTAGTCCAGGAGGTTGTTTGTTTGTGCCTCTAAGAGAGCATTAGTACAGCCTTGCTCCATGATCAGTGCAGAATTCCATGACTTTTGACTCAGCTGTTCTACAGTGATTATACAGGAAAAAAGTTACGTTTGTCACACAGGTCACATACCAGACTGAATCTTTATCCCAAACTGTCCTGTACGTAGTGTTTCACCAGCACCCACACCTGGGTGCAGGCACTGCACCCTTTAGGTATTTGGCAGTATTCCTTTGGCAAGTGGTGAACAGGTGAAAAATAGGTTTATTTTCATGTGTGGAAGGATCAGCACAGCATCACCCTCTGCTCCACTCTTGTGAGACCCCCCTTACAGTACAGGGTCCAGTTCTGGGGTCCCCAACATAAGAAGGACATGGAGCTGTTGGAGTGAGTCCAGAGGAGGCCACGGAGATGCTCCAAGGGCTGGAGCAGCTCTGCTCTGGGGACAGGCTGAGAGAGTTGGGGGTGTTCAGCCTGGAGAAGAGGAGGCTGCGGGGAGACCTTGGAGCACCTTCCAGTGCCTGAAGGGGCTCCAGGAAAGCTGGAGAGGGACTGGTGCCAAGGGCAGGCAGTGATGGGACGAGGGGGAACGGGTTCCAAGTGCCAGAGGGGAGATGGAGATGGGATGGGAGGGAGAAATTGTTTGGTGTGAGGGTGGTGAGAGCCTGGCCCAGGGTGCCCAGAGAAGCTGTGGCTGCCCCTGCCTGGCAGTGTTGAAGGCCAGGTTGGATGGGGCTTGGAGCACCCTGGTGTGGTGAGAGGTGTCCCTGGCCATGGCAGGGAGTGTCATTGGATGGGCTTTGAGGTCCTTTCCCATCCAAACCGTTCGATGATTAGCTAGCCAGGATTAGAGATGTCAAATGGGGCCCAAATCAAAAGCCTGGTCTGCTGTGTGCAGGCTATCTCTGATTACTGGTCTTGCCCTTTGGAGCTCAGGTGTGTGGGTGTGTGCACATCTGAAACCATCCCTACCGAGTGACAGGTGTTCAGTTCATGAATCTCATGCTATTGCTTTCTGTGTGCCTTCTCCAGAACTATAAAGTCTTGCACAAGTATGTAGCTCTGTACGCAACCCACCTCATCCGGGAGGGCAGTTGGGACAAAGCCCTGAGCCTGTATGAGCACCATGGAGCACCTGCCAACCCACAGGTAATGAAGACAGTATGACACCCCCGTGTGAGCTGCCAGAATGTGCTATGATCAGGCATGAGTCAGGCTCCCAGTCCAGACCTGGGCTTGCCAGGTGCTCAGCATGTCCAAGCCCCTTCAGCCCCGCTGTGGACTCTTCCAGAGGCTCCTCAGCTAAAGGACTAAAGACAATCTCCTGGCATATTCTTCACAGGGAAGGAACAGGGGGGAGTTAAGTATCTGTGTTTGTTTTGAACGCCTTAACCACCAAGACCAGAATAAAAGGAACCTTGTTTGCCTCTCAGAGGCAGCAGAAAGCGTTCTTCCCCATTTGCCTGCCTTCTCCTGTAGCACCAATTGCAAGCAGCTGCTGTTCCCTCAGCCTATGCTTGACAGCAGGAGAGCTGCAGACTTCGCTGACTCCCCATCTGGATCCCTCAATGTTTTATCTCCTTTTTGCTGCAGAATTTCAACATTTACAAGCGTCTCTTTGTGGAGATGGTGAATGCACCTGGCATGAATTGTGCCGAGGCCTACTCCAGCTGGGCTGACCTGCGTGATGTTCTCTTCCATCTGGTGAGTGTGGTCCATGGCCACCACTGCCTGTTAAACTCCAATGCCCTGGTGGCTCCTAGCAGGGCAGAAAGAAGAACCACCCTCTAGCCAGGTGACATGGGCAGTATTTGTAGAACACAAGATGAGGAGAAATGGGGAAATGGCTACAAAAATATGGACAGTAGAACAACAGGCTATTGGGAAGTGGATGTGGCTGAGCAGGAGAAGTTAGAGAAGAAGAAGATCCTGCCCTCAAGGCCAAATTCTAGAAGTGAGTCTGGACACTGGCATGTGCGGAGCTCTCTGTGCCCACTTTTTGTCCTACACCCATATTCAGCAGCCTGGACTGGCAGGGACCCAGGGTAGGCACAGGACTACTGAGCCTGGAAGATAACAGTCCTCTCATCTCCCCAGAGATGCTTAGAGCTGTCTGCTTCTTCTTACTTATTCCGAAATACCTCAGCGAGAGCCCACAATTGCCTCTTCTGTTTCTGTCTCTCAAATACCCACCTTTAGCACAAACAAAATCCACAAATTCCCCTTTGTCCATCCAAACTCACCCCTGCTTCCAGTGCTGCCTGTTGTTGTGCTGCTCTTGGCTCTCCCCTTCTCCCACAGCCTCCTCCTCTCAACACTCTGTAGGACCCAGAGCACCCAAGGCCCAGCCCTTTTCCAGTTCCCAGGGATGCCTGGATATATCCTTCTCTATCCCAACTTTTTCCTGGACTCAAGTGGATGAAGAGTGTCCTCATGCTCTCGATTGCTCTCCTTTTCTCCAGTGTGAAAACTTAGTGAAGTCAAGTGAGGCAAACACTCCAGCACATGAAGAGTTTGAAACGATGCTGCTGATCTCTCACTACTACGCCACCCGCTCCGCTGCGCAGGGCGTGAAGCAACTGGTAAGGTTTTTGAGTTTCCTTTGCCAGATCACCACTCTGCATGCAGAGTGCTGGGGGGATGTGCAGGTTCAGAGCCATCCATAGGTCACTGTTCCACTGCATGGGTCACAGCTAGGACGCCAGTAAAAGTCGCAGGGGAGATGGGGGCTTCCTCATGGCTGTGTGTGTAGGTGTTAAGGGTCCAGGGACAGGTCAGACAAAAAAAGCTGAGTTTGATGTCTTGGAAACCTGTACAGACCCACACAATTGTGGAACGTTGAGGTGTTGAGTAGTGCATTTAGGTCTGTGAAGGAGGAGTGGCCTTCCCAGTTCTGATGTGATGAGAACCCATCTGGCAAGCAGAAAAATGAATTCTCCCTTGAATTCCTTGTCCCCACTTAAAAATTCTTATGTGACTGAACACAAGAAAAAGCTTATAGTGAGCGTGTTTGAACTCCAGAGCAGGTTGCTTGGAGAGGCTGGAGAGTCTCCATCCCTTGAGATACTCAAGACGTGACCAGACACGTTCCTGAACAACCTGCTGTATCTGATTCCTCTGCTTTGAACAGGGCAGGGGGGGGGGAGTGGACTAGGTGGTCACCAGAGATCCCTGTGACTCAAATGGTGGGAGTTTGTGGCTTCTGGCAAAACCAGCAAGGTTTATAAAGCATAACTCCATCTTCAGGTGACAGCCCTCCTGTGTGTTCACAGTGAGGGTACTTACAGCCAGGGCTGAAGTTTTTAACCTTTGTTATGTGTCAGGAATGCATGGGTGCAGTTTCTGCCGTGGGTCTGGAGCAGTATGATCCCACGAGATCCCTTCCCACCTGATCTGTCTGTGCTGATTGTCTTGGCTTCACTGTCCCTTGTGTCTGCAGGACACTGTGGCTGCCAAGTTGTCCATTTCCCTGCTGCGCCACACTGAGCTCCTCCCTGCAGACAAGGCTTTCTATGAGGCTGGGACAGCTGCCAAGGTAAGAGCTCTCTGCCACCAGAGCAGCCACGGAAGGAATCCCTGGGCTCAAGGATTCTCAACTTTCTCCCCATCCCCTAGCTGCACTGGTACACCAGTAGCCAGACGCTGGCATTGGAGGCTTGTCCTCAACCTGCTTGCCAGCTTCTGCATTTTGTCATGGAATGGCAGGAGGTGGTGGGAGGGCTGACCTGGGCTAGCATGGGGACATGAACTGCAGACCCAGGGGGAGACCAGAGGCCACATTGTATTGTGTGGCTCTGCTAGTGCAGGCGCAAGACTCTGAACTGGTCTGGGTCACCCAAGTGCTACCTCAGTCCTGAGGCCACAGGTGCTGACCACCTGCCCAGGTGCAGTGACACATGGCAAGCACAGCAGCACGTCCTCATTGTCTGATGCTGGCCGTGCGATAATGCCTGACTGCATCCTGTGGGACAGCCTGTGGCTAGTGGGCTCGTTGTCCCAGCAGATGCCCATGAAGCAGTCCTCAGGGACTGTGAGCCGGGCTGTGCACTCTCCTGTTACCCATGCTGCAAGCAGGGTGTTGTGGCACAAACAGCACCACGTCCTTTCTCACCATTGCTCAGGCAGGAGAGCTGTGGCTGTGAAGCTGCTTGGTCTCACCTGGGTTCCTCTCTGTACTAGGCAGTCAACTGGGAGAACATGGCATTCATCTTCCTGAACCGCTTCCTGGACCTCTCTGATGTATGTATGGTCTGCTGGGGGGGGGGGCTACAATGACAGTGGGCTGCTGGGGCGAAACAGACCCCCAGCCTGGCCAGGGCACTCCTGAGGCTCAAATGTGGCAGCAGATGCTTGAGCTGGTGTTGGTGGAGAACGCTGAGTGCTGCTCGGTGTGTGTGTGTGTGTGCACAGCACTGAGCACCCCAATGCTTGCTGTGGATGAAGTTACCACGCAGGGCACCTGAGCAGCCCTGACGGTCACTCTGTGTGTGCCAATGCCACCATGCATGCGTGTTGCAGCAAGGAGCAAGCTGCCCCAACAGTTTAGGCCTGTAGGCTTCATGGCTGCAGGTGCCATTACAGCTGTCAGGGTAGTCACATCTGAGCTGTTCCCAAGGGAAGAAAAATTCCCTGAGAGGTGGAGGGCATGGCCCAATGCTTCAGCCACTGTGGTAGGAGACTCAGAGTCTCCCATACCAGTCAGCTCCTTCCTTGGCTAGCAGGTTCATCACCAGAAAGCACCAAACCCTAGGAAACTGACAGACCTTAGTGTACCGATCTTCCAACTGCTGTCAGCAGGTGCTGGGATATTGCCTGGGACTCCACCACTTCTCCTTTCACAGGCCATTGAAGAAGGGAACCTGGACTCTCTGGACCACTGTGATTTCCAGAACACAGACATTCCTTTTGAAGTGCCACTTCCAGCCCAACAGCACGTGCCTGTGAGTGTCACCTGCCTTCCTCAGCTCCCATGAACAGTGATGCTGCTTCAGGGCTCCCTGAACAGGGGTTGGGGCAGGGCTGGGACAGCAGGCACCAGAGGAGATGGAGATGTCTCGGCACTGCCCTGTGCACACCCCCCACCTGCAAACACACACGCACAGGCAGCTACGCGCACTCCTTCTCATGCTGCCCTCCCAATGCACACACGTATGCACACTTGTGCCCTGCTCCCCCCGTGTGCTCCCTGGTGCTGGGCAGTGGCACGGCAGCAGCATCAGGAGGTGCCCCGGCCTCTGCCCTGCAGGAGGAGAAGCGGGAGGAGGTCAGGGACTGGGTGCTCACCATGTCCATGGACCAGCGGCTGGAGCAGGTGCTGCCGCGGGACGAGCGGAACACGTACGAAGCCGCGCTGGTGGCAGCAAGCACAGGGGTGCGCTCGCTGCCCTGCGTGCTCACAGGTGAGCTCACACGTGTGTGGTGCCGTGGAGAGTGGGAACGTGTCACACGGCGTCTGGGGGGGTTCGGGCTGTGCTGCAGGAGGAGCAGGGAGACTGTGGGACCCATCCTGCTGGGGCAGGTGGAAGGGCCTGTTCTTTACTGTGAGGGTGACTGAGCACTGGAACAGGTTGCACAAAAGTTGTGGCATCTCTGTATTTGGCGATAGTCTAAAGCTGCCTGGATGTGGTCCTGGGCAACCGGCTTGGACCACGCAGACCTTGGAGGTCCCCTCCAACCTCCACCGTCCTGTGTTTCTGTAACTGCTCAGTCTCACACAGCACTGCCAAGGACCCTGCCCAGGCCGGCCAGCACTGACACACAGGCACACACAGCCTGTCCTTGCTTTGCCCCCTGCCCCAAAAAAAGCTCTGTTCTGGCCAGCAGTGTCCCCTACAGACACGCTTCAGTGGAGGTTCATGCTGCAGGACTTACAGCATGGGTGGGAGCAGGGGTGGGCCACCAGCAGCAGGGCTCTGGCTCCAAAGATGGGGAGCGGCACGCTATCATTTGACATACTTGGATGTCCTTGCCAGAGGGACAGGCCTTCATTTTCCTCTGACCCCACCGCTGTGGACACGCCCCTCTCCATTCTGGTCTCCAGAAGCTGGAGGTGGCATTGTCCCCCAACCCTGGCCACGGCAGGGAGGGTGACAGTGCTCAAGGTGGGGCTCTGTGGTGGGGTTCGGCTGTTTCTGAAGATGTCACTGTGTGACCAGGGTACCCCGTGCTAAGGAACAAGATCGAGTTCAAGCGGGCAGGGCGAGAAACCAACAAGGACACCTGGAACAAGTTCCTGATGGCAATCAAGGTGAGCCAGGCACCCCACGGGGCAGGGAGCTAGGCTAGGGGGGGCCAACCCCTCGTGCTGACAATAAAACATTGTCCTACTGGGTGGAGGTAACTGAACCAGGGCGGTTTCAGTGCACCCTCCCTGTGTGCTGCAGGGCAGGGATTAACCTCACTCATGGGCTGGGGCAGACCCAGCCCTTCTCATGGAGCTCTGTCAGCCCCAGGGGTCCCTCAGGCAGGGGGTGGTGGCTCTGCCCCTTTGCCACTGCCAAGGCCTCTTTCATTCTGCAGACATCCCACAGCCCTGCGTGCCAAGATGTGCTCAAGTTCCTCAACCAGTGGTGTGGGGGACTCCCCAGTACCAGCTTCTCCTTCCAGTGAGCTGGACCTTGGCAGCTTTCAGGCCTGTTGTTCAGCACCCTCCATTTCCACCCCCAATAAACGTCACCCCCGATACACCCTGCTGTGCTCCTGTTGGTCAAGGGAGGCCGAGTCCAGGAACACGTGTAGCTCCCAGGGCACAGGGAGGCTCCTGGCCTCAGCTGAGCTATGCTGAACATGGCCCCTCCATCCTGCTGGGTGACCATCACACGGGGCTGTATCTGTCTCCATCCCTGGTGGAGGACAAGCAGGGAGAGGGGCTGACACCGCAGCTGCAGTCACTCCATCCACAGGCACTCACCCCGGGGAGCCACTCACGGCAGCCAGTGTGAAAATGAGAAGTTTATTTACTCAGGGAAACAAGAGATGCTCACAACAAAGGGGTTCTTCAGCTCCCACTCCCTGGCCTGCCTGAGGACAGGCACAGCAAGCTGACCCCATCTGCGCTGCAGCAGGGCCACCAGGACTAGCCCTGGCTGTTGCCAGGCCCCAGCACCTCTGCCTGCCCCCACCAGTGCCTGTGAAGGACTGATGGAGCCTTCAGCATGACAGCAGGGGCTGTGTCACGTGTGGAGAGAAGGGGAGAGCATCTGGGGCCCATGGGCCAAGGCTGCCTGGTGACCCTGAGCAGTTTGTGTCTGGAACCTGCTGTGTTTATCCTAGGTGAGGTGGTAGGGCTGTGGGGGGCAGAGGCACACCCCTTCCCCCCCTGCGGCTCACCTACCCACACCTACACCTGGGGCAGCAGCATGGTGCAGGTGTGATTTCGCCTCACTGGGCTGTGGCACTCCTGCAGCACCACCTGGGAGCGAGAGCTGGAATGAGTGTGCTGCAGGGCCAGGCACACACCAACACCTCTGCCCATAGCATGAGCTGGGTGACATTTGGGGGGCCTGGTGTGGGCAGGGTCCCTCAGCAGCAGAGCGTGCCCTCTCCCACCCCCCAGGCATGGCCCATGCACTGCATTCACCTCTCCAGCTAGGCACAAGTCTCCGCCAGCCCCCCGAGGAGCTGCTGCATCTCACGGGGTGGCTCCTCCCCTGTACCTGGTCCAGCCAGCTAGAAAGGAAAACAGAAGAAAAAAAGAGGTGGAGGGTCACAGGGTGTGTGAAGGGCTGGGCCAGGTTGGGAGCTGGGGCCAGCATTGCCTCAGAACAGCCAGGACGGACACGCTTGGCTATCGAAGGGATGAAGAAGAGGGTCCCTGTACAACTACCCAAGATGAAGGGTGCCAGTCTGCCACCAAGGCTGGCTAGAAGAGGTTCAAACATCCTCCCCCTCATCCTGCATCCCCCCAGCCCACTGCTGCACACCCTGCTTGTACAAAACATGGGCCCAGCAGGGCCCAGCACCTTCAACATTCAGCAAAAAGGCAGCAATGGTGGGGCAGAGGCAGGGAGACCCGTCCGGGTGATGGGCCCTACCTGCTCTTTGCTGTAGTTGCGTGCACAGGGCCCAATGCCTCGGAAGATGAGGGCCACCAAAAAGCACCTGCCAGACAGCACAGCTTCTGCGGCCACCAGCACCATGGTGGGGAACCAGAGTGCCAGGGCTGTGTCCTGCAGAGCAGAGGGTCAGGGGTCCCTCAGGGAGCATGGGCCACTGCACCCAGCCCCCTGCATGTGGCTGAGCAGAGACTGTGTGGGCAGCGGAGGAGAGAAAGGGAGGGAGAGGAGAGAGGTGGAGAGGGGGTGGGTAAGGGAGAGACGGAGAGAGGGAGAAGGAAAAGAAAGAAGAGAGGAAGCAGAGACGGGAAGATGCCGAGTGGGAGGGAGCGGGCGCGTGGTGGCCCCGCAGACTCACGTAGATGCGCGTGGTGTTGAAGGGACAGTCGTTGGTGGCGATGGCTGCCCGGGCGTCAGCGGGCAGCGCCGGGCTGTGGCAGCCCCGCACCAGGTGCGTGCCCCGGCTGTGCACGGTGAGGGCGATGGCCAGGGCCAGGCCCACGCTGCACGCTGCGGACAGGAGGCAGCTCAGCAGGGACACGCTCAGCAGGGCCCAGTGCTGCGGGCAGCGGGAAGGACACATGAGAGCAGAGCTGGCACTGCCACTGCACGGGCACACGGCGCCTCCGTACAGCCCCTCCCCAGGGTAACCGGGGTGCTGGGAGCCCCGCAGCCGCTTGCACTGAGCGAGCCCAGGCAACCCCTCGCCCCTTCCAGCACGGCTCAGCCCTGCGCTCGGCTGAGGCTGCTGCACCTTTCGCATCCTCCACCCCATTCCTAGAGCTCCCGGCGGCCCCTTCCCACAGGGGAGCCCCAGCACCTCCCCAGGGTAACCGGGAGCCCCGACCCTCGCCTCATGCGGACCCACCCTGCGTGAGCCCGCGGAGGGGTGCGGGATCCCGGCTGAACCGCTTCTGCCCCGGGCCCGGTGCCCGCGCTGCCGCCGCCCTCCCGGGGCTGCCGGCGGGGCTGAGCCAGGGTCACAGGCGGCAGCCCCTGCCCGCCGAGGCGGAAGAAGCCGCCGGGGACAAGGTCCAGGGGAGCGGCTGCCGGCCGGGACCGAGCCGAGC
>VZRW01000616.1:2126-31298 GCA_013398125.1 Aegotheles bennettii | reverse complement strand
AAAAAATAAGAAAGAAACCAAAACTGTGTGTGCTGTGCAAAAGACACTTTGTACAATTCAAACAGAACAAACTCCATGCACGTGAATGGGGCCTGAGATCACCCCACGCCAGGACCCGGCTCCCCGGCACCACCTGGCAACATCCCAACAAAAACAGGGCTGGAAATAATACTGATGCACAAAGTCCCCTTTAATAGGCGGTCAGGGAGGATTGTCGCTGAGCCCAGCCACGGCGCATGCAGGATGAGCTTCCAAGCATGGCAGCTGGGGTCTTGCTGATGCCCTACAGTGATGGACAGACACAGAAGGGGTCACAGGCAACAAAGCCACACTGGCCGCCCGGGAGCCGAGGGGTGCTAAGATGACACCGTCACTGCCGTCAGGGCCCCGTTCCGGGTGTAGTAGAACTTGCTGAACGCCTCTTCAAGTAAACAGGTAAGTCTGCTCTGGTCAGCCTGGGGAGAACAAGCTACAGTGAGGGCTCTGTGCAAAGCCAAGAGCTTGGCTGAGGTCTGCCAAGCAGACCGTTCTGTTCACGTCCTGTTTCCCCCACCACCCTAGGTAGAAAAGGAGTGTTCTGGCCTGAACTCCAGTCTGAGATCCCTCCCTGAGCCCTAGGCCTGCTCACCTCGCTGATGAATCCAAGCTGGACCAGTTCAGCTGCCAGCTCCTGGATGTTGTCATCTGCAACACAGGGATGGGTGTAAGTACCAGGCCTGAGCGCGCTGCTGGCCCCCGAGCGCAGAGCAGGAGAGGAGAGGCACTTACTGGGCTGCAGGTCACAGCTCAAGTGTCGATTCAACTTGTCTTCCAGTTTCAGCAGCAGTGTTAACTGCAGGGCAGAGAGGTTCTCGTGAGGAACTGCATGGTGGCCACAGCCAGCCAGGACCATCCCCAGAAACCCCCTCCAGGACAGGAGCCACCCTCCTGCAGAGCCCCATGCTCGTGGGTTGTTCTCATAGAACAACCCGATCCAGACCCGTCCCACCCCAGCAGCTCCATCCTGCAGAGGAAGCCCAAACCTGGGGGCAGGCTGACAGCATTTGCTACGTGCCAGGTCAGCCCCAGGCATGGGCCTGGGTCTGGCTCTGGGCCCCAGGGAGAGCAGCTGTGACACAGAGGGTCACACGAGGCACCGGCAGCACCCTGACGTGTTGAGCCACGTGCCCCACACAGCTGCCCCCATGCCCCCTGCACGCTCAGCCAGGAGGTGGGAACATACGTGGTGCTTCACTCCCTCCTCCACGGACTCGATGTTGCACTGCATCAGCACCACCTGGAACAGAGGCAGAGATGTGCCGTGACCAACCGAGTCGCACAGCACGGCCACCTGGGCAGGGGGACGGGAGCTCCCAGCACTCACCTTGCGGGTCTCCACCTCAGCAGGCTCCGGAGTCGGCGTCTTCACGGATGGTGGAGCAATGGGAGACTTCACCACCACCTGCTGGGGCTGCTGGGGCCGCGGCATCCCAAAAGCTGTGAGTGGGTAGATACCATTCCTGCAGGGAAAGAGCAGGCTCTGAAGTTACACCTCTCCAAACATTTTCCAGTCTCACATACAGCTAAAAGCTGCATTTAAAAAAACCCCTCTTACCTTACATCCTCCAGGAACTTGTCCAGTTCCAATGCTGGAGATTGCGAGAAGCTGGGAAAGAAAAAAAAAAAAATTGCTGAGATGAGAAGTCACCTGACAGAGCCCCCACTTGGGTCTCCACACAGGCGGTTTCAGCTGCCCGTGTCCCAGACATGGCTATGTCAGCGGGCAGGATGGCACGGGCAGGGGCAGGCTCCGACCCTTCTGCTCAGGCACCGACTGCTCACAGAAGCCAAGGACAAGGCACTGCTTTAATCACAGCAGAACATGTATCACCTCCTTGTAGAGGGCTGTCAGTGCAAACAATTGTTTGGAAGCCAGCCCAACAGCACCACGCTTCTAGCAAGGTTCTTGACAGACATCTGTTACACCAGACCCAGGCCACCCATGTCCCACCTCCAGAAGAGCAAAGGCAGGAACCTCTGCAGCAGCTGATGGCACAGCATGGCCAACAATGTCCCTCCAGAGCACAAACCAGAAGTCACACATCAGGGTTTAATGTCCTGCTCAAACATTTCTCACTGGAGTTCAGGACACTTCTGTTCTCGCTGTAAGTTCCTCCCCAGTTTGCTTGTTCAGCTTGGTGGCTCCTGATGTCATGTCTCAGGGGCAGTGTTCTTACCAACCCGCGTTTAAGTCCCCAGCCTCTAATTCCACTGAGCATCTCCGTGCTGGTGGCTGAGGGAGGATAAGAAGCACTGGCAACCCCCCTCTTTGTGCTGTAACTTGTATGTCTGCTGCCCTTCCCCTTCCTCACCCTCAGGAACAGCTTCTCTGACACAGCAGCAGGTTTTTCCCTAAATCAAGCTATTATTGCCATTTGCATGGCACAGGGAGTTAGCAACACCAGGTCAGTCTGCAGCCAGCACTCCACTTCCCTCTGATTCTGACTAACAAGGACCCACAGGTTCTCTGACGTGACCAGCTCGCCAGTGGGACACCTTCCTCACCACCTTGGCCCGTTCAGCCTCTCAGTGCCCACCTGGCCACCACTTCTTTCAGACTGGTTGCAACAAAACCTGTGAGCTGCCAGTACTCCCCGTACCACTGTCTCTGAAGAAATTCTGAGAGTAGCAAGAGCTCCTGAGCTGTCCTGGCATGATGCCCCTGAGCACCCTGCTGTTCTGTCAGACCTGGCGGTGTCTGCACCTCCATTCCCCAGGGCCCCCTCCAGCCTCTCCAGCACCGCCCTCCCATCCTCTAGAGCACAGCAGGAGTTTCCAGCAAAAATTTACAGCTCCCTCTAGCATCTCTGCTTGTGTGGCACTCGATGAGCCACTCTGAAACAATGCTCTCTGGCATTTCCACTCCTTGCTACGCTCACTGCCTTTTTCCTCTTCCAGCACCACCAAGGCACCACACTACTCAAAGAGAGTCCTGGGCTGGCACGTGCCAGAGAGCCTGATCCTCTGCAGACCCACACCCAAAATAAACACAGAACCTCTCTTATGCAGTTCTGGCTACTCATCTTCATCCTGATTTCAACCTCTCATTAGCAAACAGCATCCCAAAGGGAGCTCAGTGCTGTTACTGATTAGCACCGTGAAGATCCGAGTGTCAGTGCTGAGGAAGGTCTGAATGGCCCAGAGAGCTCCTCACAGGAACAGTGCTTTTGTAACTTGTCCCATTGACAAGCTTTTGTTCAACAGCCCGAGCACCCCAGAGCGCTGGGCTACCCTGGCAGCACCCTGGTCTTCTCTGGAGACAGTATCCATGTTTTTCACCTTCTCAGCTGACCCCTCAACTAGCTGAGCTTCATTAGCCAAAATGTAACGTCACTTTTTGGCACTCTACTTGCTCCATACACACCACTGTCATCTACTTAAGGAGCCACCTTGGTACTTTACGTGGCTGCTGTGTGTTACTGAGAGCTGCCTGAAGCAGCCTTTCCCTTTGCACACTGTAAAACAAGCTGCTCCGTTGAGGAAACACTGAGGAACTGTTCCTCTGACACGCTGGACTCCATTGGCCAAGCCTGTGCCTGGTCCAGCCAGGTTTTGCTAAGGACTGTTCCAACTAGAGCATGTTAATGTCCCACTCCTCTTTCTGGGGAACAACTCCCACCTCAGCTGTGTGTGATCTGTTCACAGAACACAGTGCAAGGTCCTCTCCCACCCAGGAGTTGCTCTCCACAGAATTTCTGGTGCCCTGGTGGAGAGTGGATGCTCCTTCACCAACCAGCTCCTTTTTGTTTCCCAGTTACTGGTGAACTGCTGCCGCCACCACCACGTTGAGGTGAGTCGTCCCAGGCTTCCCAGTGCTGTGGCACCTGTCCCACATGCACCTGAGCAGCTCCCTCCATGCCCACCAGAGGTACTCACATCATCTTGACACCTTCCCTGTCCACGTGATTAATCTCTGCCAGCACGGCGCTCATGTCAAGGTTTTTGGTCATTTCTTCTAAAGCATTTTCAGGAATCATATCTAATCAAACAAACAGACAAACGAGCAGTTAGCCCTGAACAGCTGCAATTCCTTCTCAGCCGAAGAAAAGCAATAAAGCCCCAAGGCTGTTGGCCCCCACGCCACTTGGAGCAGGCAGGGCACCACGCTCCTCCAGGCACTGCAGCTCCATGCCCCAGGGCCCTGGGCCCTGCCTGCTCAGGGCAGCAGGAAGCTCTTGGTTCCAGGGTACTGACAGCTTAGCGAAGCTCTGCAAAACATGGGATGTGGCACCCTGGGCTTCTCTACTTACGCTGATGTCCAACGATGCAGTGAGCAGCCAGCAGCTTCAGTGATGGCACCTCAAACAGTGCCTGGTGGAAAAGCAGCTCCCGGGCAGTAGGACGCTTGCCAGGGTCCTGCTCTAGACACTTCTGAATGAACTCCTGAAAGACAAAGACTGCGTGAGGACACGCACAATGCCAACACGTCTGCAGGGGCACTGCTGCCTCCTCACTCACCCTTTGCAAGGGGTCCTCCAGCAGCTGGATGGCACTGTTAATGGCCTCCTGGGGCACATAGGACGACTCCCCATTACCCTGTATTTCCAGCACTGCCATCTGCAAACACAAAGCATCACATCAGACTCCAATGGAGATCACTGACTGCATCCACCAGAGCTCAAGGAGACCACTGCCAAGCACGAGATCACAACAACGGAGCTGTTTGGTGTTATTAAAGGTCACAGCTTGTGGAGGCAGGGAATGACTGCCTCATTACGACAGCTCGTTTCTAACGCCCTAACAGATTGCCAGGGAGACCAGAAAACCATGCCAGCACCACCTTTAGACAGTGAGCATCTTCATTTTGAGTCTCATGATCCATTGGCCTGTGCTTCTGCTTCATAATTCCCACTCACTAATGAAGCAGTGACTGCCAGACTGCCCGTGTCCCTCCTGGCCATACAAACAGCGCTGTATCTCGAGCACACGATGCCACCCAGAACCGGCCAGTGTTCCACACTCACCTCCAGTGCACACATCCCAAAGGAGTAAATGTCCACAGCGGTGGTGACATTGGCAACTTCTGTAACACAGAAATAATGCTCCGTTATCAGCCTACCCTTGCATCCCCATACCAGCAGGACCACTTCTGATTCAGGCAATGATAACCTTGCAGCCTTCCCTCCCTCCTCTGCTATGAGAAGGCAGAGGAGCTGGAGACTTTAGGCAGACAAATAACAGAACTGTCAGTGTGTCATGAGCCTGTAGCTGAAAACCAGACATACAACAGCCTGGAAGCATTAGTGAAGCCAACAAGACCCAGGCCTGCAGCTGCACCCACACCATACCTCCATATTCCGGGGCAAAGAAGTGCAGGTTCTTCTGCTCCTCACGACAGGTCTTCACGTGGTTGTTAATTGTGTCCGGTGCCACTAGAAGAAAGTCATGAACCCTTAGGATACAGGAAACCATAGCCCATCCCCAAACTAGATCCTGGGGAACACATGAACTCCAAGGCCCTCTTGTGCCCAAAGGGGCAGCGCAGAGGAGTTAAGTTGTCCCCTCATCAGTCCCTCATCTCAGGTCACCTGCCCTGACGTATTTCTGCAAGGTTTCTCTGGCTGGACATCAACCAAGGCAGCTTAGTATTACTCTCCAAGAGCAAGCCTGAAGACCACAGTTTCTGCTGAATGAGAAGACGGCTGTGAAGGACTCCCTGCTGAAGGGCGAGTCCTGGCAGCACCCAACTCAAATCAGACCTACAGCACTTGTTTACAGCAACTCAACTATAGCAGAAGCCCTAGAACAGCCAGAGATGCCAAGACCACTGCCCCAGCGCTCTAGGAGAGGGACAGACCTACAAGGCAAAGTCAAACAAAGCTGCTGAAGAAGGAGAGGTGACACCCAGACAGCAGAGGCCTCCCAGCAGCTAACACCTCCACAGCTACAGCCACAAACCACTCAGAGCTGCAGGGAGGGAATAACTCCCAGTCACAAGAACAACAAGCAGAACGCAAGTATGGACCCTATAAAAGATATTGGTCCTGGTCTGTACTGCTACAGCACGAACCTATGTGGGACGTGCCAAACCGCTTGGATTCTTCCAAGTGTTCCTGGATTCAGGCAGGACTCACCAGAGAGGATTCCTGGTCAAATGAGACTGAACTAGTTCCCAGCCTCAGAGAAAAGATGCACTTTGGGCTCCAGTCAGCCAAGAAGGACCCTCCAGCCAGCCAAGAAGGACCTTCCTGGATAACTCAGCCTTGCTGTGTGGCACACACCACATCACGTTATCCTACACAAACACGGAGCTTGCTCCAGCAGCCAGCATCCACCTTCCCAACCATGTTCATGAGTAGTTTACTGCTTTTTGTTCTTTTTGTGATAGCTCTCACATTGGGAGCTCAGTAAGATCATTTCATCCCTAGTGCTCACCTGCTAACAGACACCACCAGGTCCCCGCAGCTTCATAGCCCTAGGCAAACTGAGCTAAATTCTTTGTCCTCCTCTCAGGACCTGCCCTGTATTTTCCCAGTGGCACAGACTGCTGTAGCTGAGCTCTGGCCAGGGCCACCCACAATCACCCCAATCCTCTCTGCTGGGGACTCTGCCCCAACAGATCCCCACATCACACACGCTAGGCAAGTGAGCCGAATTCCTCCCTGGGACAGCTGGCAGAGGCCAGATCTTCCTCAGCTCCCAGCGACTGGAGAACCAGAGCCTCTGGACTCGCAGAGTCCCACTGGAATTCCTCAGTGTTTTGTGTCGCTGTTGCAGGGACTGGCTCTGCAGCTGCGTCGCACCAGCCACATTGGGCAAGCCTTCTGCCTGCTCCAGCAGCTCACATCCCAGCCCATGCAACCTGGCTGGAGGTCACACATAACCTTACTCTGCTATTGCAAAGCTGAAGCAAGGCAACAGTAGAGCAATGACATCAGACGACCAGATCCTTCTCCGTCGTCCTCAAGCTGAGCAGGGACAGCCTTGCCATTCATGTACCAGTTCCACTCATCGTTGTGACAGCAACAACTCTCTCCTGAAGCCCCAGGAAACTCACCCCAAGCACATTAGACAAGCACTGCTACACCTTGTGACAGCACTTTAGGAGCTGGGATATGAAGCTTTGGTTCTGGTCTGGTCACTACTGCAGGTCCCTCACTGTGGTGTGAAAGCCACCTAGCACAGAGGAAGGCTCGAGAGGAGCTTCACCTGAACACACGTTTTGCAATAGACCCTTAACTGTACGAGGTAAGAACACACACCTCAAGGTACTTCTGGCTGACCTGCACATGGCTGCTGCCCACCACCCACTACTGCATCAAGTGATGACTCCTAATTCTGTGAATGATCAGATGCACAAGGCCAAGGACAGTTATGCTAAGCAAGACAAACAACACAGGCCAAAAGGAAAGCCAGATCACCAACATTCACAGAGCACATGCCTTTCTCAGCCACAGAGAAGAGGACAGCAAGGAGCAGACTATGAGACACAGGACCACACGACTGATCAGTCCCACAGGGATCAGCAAAGCAGAGATGAATCTCAGAAAAGGATCCAGCCAAACACTGTGTCCCTGCAGGGCAGGCAATGGGAATAGATGTGGACCACAACAGGAGGGAGGACAAGCAACTTGCCTTTGGCAAGCTGAACTCAGTCTGACACTAACAGAAATAATCAGCATTACTACAGGGATACACAGACTTCTCACACCCCCAAGGACACCTGGAGCAGATAGCTCGCCAGGGGCAGCAGACAGCTCAGAGTGCCCATCAGTCATTAGGAGTGCTAGCCAAAACCCACTTGGTGTCATTACTTCCCAGCTGTCCCCAGCAGCAGGTTTCAGCAGAAGCCAAATCGCACAGCAACTCGCCCTCTGAAGCACCACATGCTGCAGGAGGCATTTTCCTCTTGTCCTGTGCCCAGTTCACACCCACCTTTGCCCTGCACTCAACACTGCCTCCCTGCACGCAGGAGCAGCCTGCCCAGCAGCCCTCCCTTCCCTCCTGTAGCAGCCACCGCACCGCTCGGCATCGTGCAAGCACTGTGTGTTCTCCAGAGCAGGAGCATGTCACCCCACTCCTCTAGCAAAGTGCTCGAGCACACTGTACTCCCGGCATCAGCAGGCTTGGAAAGCAGAGGAAAACAAGGTGACAGTGAGAAGGATCCACAGCTAACATGTAGGATTAGTCCCAGGGTTGCTATGGGATCTAGCAACAGGGGACAACTGGCCACCTCACCTACAGGGTGCTGCACAAGCACCACAGGGACCTGAAATTAAACCAGCTGAATGCAAGACCATCTGCTTGCAACTCTAAAGGGATGGCCATGGGTCCAGGACGGGCACGAGGCCACGTTATCATCCCCTGCACCCAGATTCTCAAGACATTTCCAGCACTGCAAAAGGATGTAAGACTGCACAAACCCAAGACTTTCCACAGCCCACTTCATTTGCACACTAGGATGACGACTGCGTTTTTATTGGGGAGGACAAAGTCTAGAAGACACGCAACCAGGAAGCTACTGGAAAGAAAAAGCCCCATAAAGCCATCAAACACCAAGCCAAACAGGAAAAGCGGTGGCAGATTTAAACTGGTCACAGGACACAAGCATCCCACAGCCCCACAGATCCCTATCGGGGACTGCAAACACTGTTTGCAAAGTTATTTGCATCACTGAGTCACCAGAAGTATGAGGAGTTTATTGTTTTTAACAGTTGAATGTCTAACGAGTGAAGGGTTCAGTGTGTGAAAGGTTCACGGTGAACAGGGCCAGGTAACAGCCCCCAACAACGTTCATCCCACCACATCCATCCTCACTGCTTCCGAGACCTCATCTCTGCTTAAAACATTGCCCGCGTTTTCAGGGAAAACACTGCTGGAAGCAGAACCCGTGGTGCTTGCAACAGAAAGCTGCTATCACACACAAATTCATTCAAGAGAGGGATCCTTCTCCACAGAAATTAATACATAATCACAGAATCATGGGATGGTTCAGGTTGGAAGGTCTGGAGGTCACCAACCCTCCGGCTCCAGCAGGGACACCCAGAACTGGTTGCCCTGGACCATGTCCAGATGGCTTCTGAATAGCTCCAAGGATGGACACTCCATCACCTCCCCAGGCAACCTATGTCAGTGTCACCCTTACATTGAAAAAGTCTTTCCCAGTGCCCAGAGGGACCCTCCCAGGGTCCAGCCTGTGCCTCCTGCCTCTGCTCCTGGCACTGGGCACACTGGGAAGAGCCTGGCTCCATCCTCTTGGCACCCACAGACATGGACTCAACCCTCCCAAGCCCTCTCTACTCCAGCCCCATCTCCCTCAGCCTCTCCTCATGTCTTGGTGGCCCCTTGCTGGACTTTGGTGGTTCCCTTCAGCATCTTGGTGGCCCCTTGCTGGACTCCCTCCAGCCTGTCCATGTCTTTCATATTGGGGATCCCAGCACTGGACCCAGGTTTGGCCTCACCAGTGCTTGAGCAGAAGGGAAGGGTCCCTTCCCTCCACCTCCTGGCAATATTTTGCCCAACACAGCCCAAGATATGGAGGATTTTGTTTGCCTTCCTTGTGGCCAGGGCAGCACTGCTGGTTTGTGTAAACGTGATGAACAATCAAAACGATCATGTGTCAGATGGCTTGTGAAGCAGCGGATGGTGTTGGTATGTTCAAGTGAAAAAGCATTCTGAATTCTAAACAGAGGAGTTTGACCACATCCATCACATGGAGGCGGGGAGTGGGAGTAGGCAGAGCAGGAGATGCAGGACCATAGACACAAGAACAGATACAAAGGACATGCAAGATGAGTCCCTGTCAATCCTGGCTGCATGCAGGTGCTTAAGCAGGTGCTTAGGAGCTTATTAGGACTTTATCTGGAACAGTTCATGATACAAACAACTTCATTCTGAACAAAGTCCATAGGGAGACTTGAAATCTGCACACAAAACCAAGTTCTGAGTCCTAGATCAGTGGAATGAAGGTCCTACAGGCCAGGCAGCCCCCTTCACAACCATCAAGGCACTAAGTAACTGCAGCACCCTCACATCACAGCGAGAATTACACACGGTTGGAAAGGCCAGACAGACAGTCACTGGAATGCTGTGCACTACGCTGCTCCGGGAGAAGCCTCCACTCCCAAACAACGTACACAGAGACACACAGTCCTCAGAAATGTGACCTTCTGCTTTGAGCAGCTCTGCTTAACAGGAATTTGGACTGAACCAGTACAAATGCATAATCAGTTGAAGTGCAATTAGAGTTCACAAGTCTGAGTATTTCAAGTTGAACTCCCCTGAATTCCAGATTCATGTCTCTGCGATCCCCACTGTCTCACAGCACACAACAGCCCCAGGTTACACAGAAACTGCAAGTTCTCACAACCTGGAGCACTAAACCGGGCAATCGAAACCTTTTTAGAAGAGCCTATTTAATTGGAAATTACAACCAGTCTTGAAGATAGTTGTTTTCTGGCGTTTTGTGAATGAGATGACTCACAGCAGCACAAAGGAGGAACACTGAGCAAGGAAGGCAAGCAATGAAACCAGAGCCAGCTTTGAAACCTTCTTCAACATAAAAATGAGATTTATTATCATCCTGGTGCAGCAGAAGGTCAATCTGTTAAGCATGCATTCCACCTGGTGACTTCACAAGGCCAAGGACACCAACACTGACCACAAATTCTGACTTAAAAAAACCCCAACACCCTCCCGCTAAATGCATACCACTAAACCACTTTGGACTTTCTGAAGCATTCTGGGCTAAAAGAGTTCCCCTCAAAACTACCCATGTGCCAGATGGCACTCCCAGCAGCACCCGTAGTCAGAGGCAAAGCTTCCCCTCTACTTGTGAAATCTGCCTGAGTTTTGCCAAGTTTCTAAGCAACTGAAGATGTTTGGCTTGGTAGAAGACGTGCTTAACTCTACACAGAACCGTACAGCTCTACATAAGTTCATGTTAAATCTTCCTAAGTGAATGCAAGTATGGCTGAAAAAAGTTCTCCATTTTTGTGATAGATTTATACCCACTAATTTCAACTATCCACTAGTTTTTCTATGAACCACACTCACCTTAATTTTTTTTTAAAAAGAGTCAGATCCAAGACATCCTGGTAACCTCTATTTTATTTCTACAGCACCTACTAAGGGTCTGAGATGTCTGTTAAGGATGTGAAAAATTATGACAAGTCTTTAAGTATCAGGTAACAAAATCCAAGAGAGTGAAATAATGACTAAGATGAGTTACAAAAGCACATCACTCAACTCGATCAGCTTGATGCTCAAGGGAAACAGGGCTGTTCAGTGCTGTCAAAGCCAAACTGCTGTTCAGGACCAAAGGGTTAAACAGCTTCCAGCTCTCACATGAACAGTAAGTGGTGATATGGCAGTACTGTGAGACAGGTCCACATGAAACCAGCCAGGGCAGCTCAAGGCCATCTGATGCTGTTTCACACAAGTGAAGTACCACGGCATCTTCTTAAGCCTGAAGACCACTGGCCAAGGCCCTTTTGTTGCTGTCAGTGTGACTGAGCCCACCCTGGAGCCCAGGCTTGGACATGTCCCCACTCTGTGGGTTTGCTCCTGGGCTGGTCTGCCTGGAGCTGCCGTAACCCCTTGGCTCTGCCAGCCCGCAGCCCCGCTGGCCCAGCCTCCCCCAGGGAATCCTGCCCTCCCCGTGCTGCAAGCCCCGACTCCAGCAGCTCCTCCTCAGCTATGCCAGAGCCCACATTTGGCCTTGGGAGCCCCTGCTCCACTGGCAATGCAGAGCGGCACCGCACAGCCTCCTGCTGCAGACAGGAGGGCACAAAGCCCTTCCCTTCCCTTCCCACCGCCTCCAGCTGACCGTCAGCAGGCTCCCAGCTCAGGAGAACCAAACCAACCATCAGGAACAAGCCTGATGGCAAAAACTAAAACAAATCATTATTTTAAATGTGAACATGACATTCTGTGTAACAGGGTTACAAACTGCAGCACTCAACCTCCTGCAGCTCCTGCCAGCCCAGCCCCCTCCTGACGTGCACATCTCCCCCAGGACAGCTCTGTCTGGGGACACACACACATAACAAACCTTGCTGCACCATCGCTTGGGTGGGATGCCTCTATGGCCCTTGGGAGCCAGACACTCACTGAAATATTCGGCTTAAAAACAGAACATCTAAGGGGTGAAAGCCACAAGCAAGCAATTGGGTAGCCAAGCACCAAGCAAAAGCTGGCCCAGGTCTGGGGCCCGGCCATGTCCAGCAGAGCAGCAGCGGGGAGGAGCCTGATGCACGTGGGGAGTTCGGGCGGGAAGGGCTCGGGACAATGCGTCCGCAGGGCTGGACATGCAGGAGCCGGCATGCACAGGGACCATGGAGGAGCACGCACTAAGGACACGGAGAGGGGGAGAACTACCAACCAGGAGACTCCACAACGGGCAGCGCTCCCTCTCTGTAAGGCTCCAGCCGAGAGCACGACAGTGGGCACTCCAGTGCAGAACACGAGGGCTCCAAGCAGAGGGACCCCAGCCGAGCAGTTTTACACCAGCCTTATAGCAAGGGAACGCCGAGTAAATCCATCCCAGACAGCGTGTGTGTTTGTGTGTGCCACAGGTACAGACACACACAAATATATATAAATATATATATACACACACAAAATTATGTACGTTACATAGATAGTGGCAGTCACAGCACAGGAGCGGAAAAGTTTGCTCACCATTAGCAAATATCCTATGAAAGACTGGTGGTACAGAGCAGCCCGTAAGCGGGAAGTAAAACGAGATAGAAGTCAATGAGTTGATGAAACAGCAAGCACTTAACATCCATAGACAGCTAGGTCAGAAACATGGACAGGACAGAGGACCTGGGCCTGCCTCCAGCCATCGGTATCAAACAGGTTCACATGAGGAACATTGGTGTTTCTAACAGAGAACCAGACTGGGCAAGGGAGATGAGACCCCTCCGGCCAAGCAGATCATGGCTGACTCTGAGGCAAAGCAGGTGGAAATTCTGCTCTCTCTGCAGTCCCTTAGCACCCCCTCCAGCAGACATCTACCCTTCCTACTTTTCAGCAGCTTCTCCTGGGCAGGGATATTGGCAGCAGAACCCTTACTTACATATCTGGCCACATAACTTAATAGCAGCATTAATACCAAGTGAGACTCAGTCTCCCAGCACCAAAGAACCTGGACAAGCTGCAATTAAATGTATAACGAATCCCAAAGGTGAGGTATGCTGAAAGCATATGTACGAGCCCCCAGGCACTATGTGGATACACCAGCACAACACTGAGCTCCCCCCACGCTCTACTGGAAGCCTCCTTCAGCACGTGGCCGTGTCCCAGGGGCACCAGAGGACATTACAAACACCCCAGTTTGAGGCCTCAGTTCTGTTGGGGTGCTCCAAGAGCTGCCCAAAAGGATTTTTAACTCAAACCCATCACCTCTTTCCACCTGCGACTGGTTCTCACGCTCCCAGAAAGAATTACAAGGAACATCTCCCAGCATCACTTAATACAAGCAGGCAGAAGCACTGAGCACCCAACACCTCTCCTCGCACCCAGGGCACCTCCGGCCTGTCACGGTGACACCTCTCACAACAGGTCCCTCTGCAGGGTCCCTGTCAGACAATCCGGTGTGCACAGATGCAGCACAGCACTGCATGCGGATCCTGAGGAAGAGCACACAGGGAACAACTCGGATCTCTCCCAAGGAACATCTTCATCTGACCACAACCCCAGAGCACAGCTGGGACATTCCAGTCGCTGGGAACCCCAGTGGCAAGTGTAAGAAATGCAGGTGGTTCCTATCCTTATCACGAGTTCTCCAAAGCTCCCCCCACATTGGACACTTTTCCCCCTCAAATCTGTTAACACTGCTCCTTATGGTACTGAAATACAAAAGTTGGTAAATTAATGGATTAAGGGTGTCTCTTGCATTTAAACAGTATGAGAAATCCCCCCTCTTCGTCACTCCCTTTTTCTTCCACAGATGACCCCCAGCACATCTGTCCTTCCCAAAACTCAATGCAGCAACACCCCACTGCTAAATCAATCTCTTTTCTTCCTGCAGGGCACAGGTGGCTCTAGAAAAACAGACTGATCCAGAGTTACACAGAGAACAAGAGAGGCAGCGCTCAGTCCTGCTCATGCTCCTGGAGCCCAAAGTGGCAGCAACGAGCAAGAGGCAAAAGGGCTGCTCCCACCCCTTGGTGGGTGCCACAGGAACCAGTACCAACCATTCCCAACGCGACACGAGCCACAGGCACTGCTCTTCTGGCACCTTCTCAACCAGCAGATAGAGGATATTGTGCAGGACACACCCAGCAGCTGCCTTTCCCCAGGCTTCTGCCCCACGCACACCAAGTGTTCTCTTTTGCTTAAAGCAGGGGCCAGAGGAGCTCCCAGGAGCACAGCCCAGAGCAGTACTGGGCAGAGACAGTATCAAAGAGCAGATCACAGGGCACTGACCCACTGTTCCCCTTAAATCCACAGAATTACTGCCCTGCTTCTTTGAAGTAAACCCAGGACAGTTCCCAGACACCAGCTAGCTGTAAGGGATAACACAGAGCAGTAAATGTGGGCCAGCACTGTCAGTGACCCCAAAGCCATCATTGCTCTGGGTCCCCATCACGAAAGCAGCCGGTCTGGTGGCTGCAGCCAGCAGCACCAGAGAACCCCAACTCAAACACAGCCACTGGTTCTGGTGACACAGTTCTGACGTTCTGAGAGGGTTGGGCACTACAGGAATGAGAATACAACCTGGGCAGCTTCAGTTCCAGCCTGCACTGGAGCCACAGCTTTCATACTGGAAGAGTCCTCTTCTCACCACAATTCCACTTGCACTCACTTCCCTTTTGTATTTAAAAAAGGACCAGAATCTCCCCGAGAAATCACTTTGCTTCTGAACACAGGGTGAGCAAGGCAGCCTACGACTGTGGAGTAAAAGTCTGCTCAGGAACAGCTGCAATTAAGCACTGCTCCTGCACAGCCACACTGCCAGCACACGTCCTCGCTGAAGACAGTGGTTACAGCGCACAGACACCTGCTGCTCTCTGAAAGAGCACATCAGTCCAATTGCCTCCGTCCCTCCCATCATGCCCAACAGGAGCAAAACTCCATGGAACTGGAGGGAGCAGTCAAAGGTGCAGCTCTGTTGAGACAACAGTCTGTGACCCACACTCCAAAAGCCACCTTCCTTCTGGTAAGCCTCTGAACGGCCCCACTGCGAGCCTGAACACGCTTGAGAACGTCACGTTCGCTGATCTGCTGAACCTCCCTCTGGTAGAAAGCCATGGCTCTAGACACCAGCTCACGCGGTTGGTTTTCACAAGGTGCTGGCTACGCACCAGGAACACTGCGGCTGTGTAATGCTTTTAAACTAACCCAGAGAGAGAAGGATCTCTCGTGTACTCAAGTCTGCAGCAGACTTCCCACAGGTGGCCTGGACTGAAGGCCAGGGAGCCAGCTGTGTCTGCCAGCACATGGCTACCAGGTGTACACAACACCTGGAAACTTCCCCCACCTGGACAGATCAGGGAAAGCTAACAAAGCACTCCATGAGGCATCAGCCTGCATGAAGAGCAAGTCACCAGGTTTACAGGCAGAGAACTGAGCATTCCCCCTACCACGACCCAGTCTCCCTGGGTACAAGCAGGCATCAGAGGTTTGTTACAGAGAAGAGACCCCAGTTCTGGAACAAAGAGACCACACGGGAGTTCTTTGATGGAAAGAAAAGCCACAAAGGTCTGCAGTTCATGGAGAGAGGCTGTTTTTAGATGACAGGTGAAGCAGAGCATACTTTTCTGTACACTGTCAACATCAAACCAAGAATTCGCACAGACAGAAGCCTACAGGATGGCAAGTGCACACACCTCAGGCTTGAGGGTACTTTCAGAAGTTGGACAGCAGATAGCAATGCTGTCACTGAAAAGGTTGTGTCAAGGT
The DNA here is from genome assembly GCA_013398125.1 of Aegotheles bennettii. Taxonomy (NCBI): domain Eukaryota; kingdom Metazoa; phylum Chordata; class Aves; order Caprimulgiformes; family Aegothelidae; genus Aegotheles; species Aegotheles bennettii. The sequence continues at coordinate 15,410 of VZRW01000616.1, read as the reverse complement.
ACACAACCCGACTGCAGACAGGTTTGAGAGACATAGGAGCAGCAAAGATGAAAATAACAGAGTATGCAAGGATGCGCTGCACTGCCAAAAAAATCATCTCATAAGCAAGTAGTAGAACACCTCAGCCCAGGGTGGCTGCCTGAACAGGGCGTGTCCTGGCCCAACAGGTCCAAGGCACCCTGAAGCCCAGGCCAGAGCGAGGGATGCTGGATGAGGATGCCTAGTCAAGCAAGTTGCTGCAGCCAGAGCCTCTAAGCTTGACTGTGAATTTTGGTTGCTACAATAAGCACTGATATGGCCTCAGTGGACACAGATCTCAAAGCTTCACCATGCTGGGATGAGAACGCTGTGCATATTAACCTGAAAAAGTCTGCAGAGCAGGTAAGCCCAAGGATAACGTGCACACAACACTTGAAGCACCTTTTCTCAGGTCCGACCCTCGAGATCAAAATCTGAGGAAGCTGCTAATGAGGGAAACAGTATCCAGTATCAGTCCTTCCTGCACCCGAGGGTGGTCCAACCAGGAGAGAATGGTGCTACCAATCTCTGGCATGGCTGATGTGGAGGAGCACATGTACACACATGCCTACCATGCCAGGTAAGCCTGAGAGGGTTAGGTGCCTTTTTCTGTTTGAGCAGTGTCTTGTAGGCAGGGGTCACCTCCAACAAGCCTTACCTGACCCAATTTTGATCAGTCCATTGTGCTGAATGAAGATGGTGTCGCAGGTCAGGTTACCGTGGATGATTGGAGGATCACAGGAGTGGAGGTAGCTAGAGATTCAGAACAGAGCACTGGTCAGAGGAGAGTGCCAGGGCTGGGGCCAGGAATCCCACCTGTCATCCCTTCCCTGCCTCAAGCAGCATCAGAAGAGAACAGGAGGACACTGGACACGTGGCAGGGATGTACAGCAGCAGGGAGGTACAAGTGACTGCACATCAGCCTCTAGGCTGGGCGAGAATCATGAGAATTCAGTAATGGCCTCTAACAAACAATCTCCAGAATACAAGGGGAAAAAAAGCTTTCTCTGATCAGTTCCCAAGAAGCCCAGAGTGCTGGGGCAGACAAACTACTTCATCTATCCCAGCACTGCTAACTGGGTGCTTAAAGGGTTCCAGCTTCATACCCAAACATCAGAGCCTTACTCTGGCCCTACTCCCAGGGCACCAAAAGGGCACTCAGCACTGTACAAACGTGCCTGGCCCTGTTTTCCAGCAGGCACAAATGAAACCTTTGAGTGTTGGGGTCCCAGGTACATCCAAGGCTACCTGGTTTTGTGCCTCGCTCTGCTTGGCTTTATGTCAGCAGCACAAATAGGGACTGCCAGCTCCCAAAAGCTTATTCAAACCCCAGCTATTCACACACAGCTGTATTTAGCCAAATGGCAGCACAACTTTCTCTGTTGAGTGAGAGTCATGCTCTGACATCTGGGCTGTTGTTTTTCCAAGGCTGTTATTCACTATACACCAACTCTGGCTCAGGTGGATTTGGCAGTCTTTAAAACCAAACCAACCCACGTTCGATTCAGCTGGGTTGCACTGAGATGGCTACAGGAGATCTGCACCAAGAAACACATAGAGCTACATCCACTTCTAACAACACCACACCACAGTAACCATGAACCCTCTGCATGCTGCCGAGACCAGGAACATTTTCCTCACTCCTCTCATGTGGAACTTTATTTGAGACTTCTCTGCAACATCCTCGTGGCCTTGGTCAGACCCAGGTTGTAAAGCTGGACTCTCTGGAGAGCTCCCCGATGCTCAGCTCCCACACTCCCACATTGCACCCACTTCTCTATTTGAGAGGCTTCAGTATTGTCTAACTGAAGGCCCTGGGGTTGTTATGGGAAGTGCAGGTGACACTGCAGAGACCGGGATAAGAACCAGGCTGGGTGGCAGAAGTGCTCTCCAGGCTCCACTCCACATAGCTTGCTAACATTTGCAGCACGTACATTTAGTGTTTAATATTCTGGCTCAAGAGAGGCTGCACTGAAACAGACGCGAGCCCGCAAGATCAGTAACTCACATACCTGAGAGCAGAGAGGATCTGGGTACACCATCGCTTCCAGGCCTACAGACACAGGAGCAAAAAGGACAAAAATCATTCAGGGAAAAGGAGCCAATCCATAGCCCTGAGATTCACAGCCCGTCCATATGAAGGAATACATGTTCCACTCTGGCATCTTAGCTTTCACCCAGTACAGCTGCGTAGGAAGCAAGAACTTAAGAGGATCAGTACTCTTTAGTTTCTACACATTTGTATGTGTCAAGAAACACCTCCTCTCCTAACTCCTCCTGTACAAACACCTTCCCTCTTTCCTGCACGCACACGTGGACAGGGACGTGCCTGTCACACCGAGCTGCAGAACTGCTGGGAAGGAAGCAAACAGCGCAGAGCAGCTGTCCGAAAGGACCTTCAACTGAACCAGCTCAGTGACAAAAAGGAAGGGCAGCCACGTGTTACCAGCAGGCTGCCTTCTCAGCAGGATCCTCTGCCAAGAGAGCTTTCCAGAGGCCGGTGGCACTGACTGAATACAGGCACACGTGAAAAAAGGAGTTACCTTTTCATTCATAGTTTTGTGGTTTTTCTTTGTCTTCTTCAGGAACTGTTTCAAGCTCCCTGAGGACATGTACTCTGTGATGAAGATCACCTGCAGGGGCAGTATGAGACATTACACTCTGCTTCACTGATTGTCTACAGGACACACAGCGAGAAAACCCACCAGACTGTTGACTTTACTTACCCTGGCCTTATTCTCCTTCACATCAGCCCAGTATTTGTGAAACTTCACAATGTTCAGATGTTCCAGCTGAATTAAGTTGTCAAACACCGCTTTAACTTTTTCCTTAACATCAGAAAGACAAAGACATGGTACATCACCAGCCCATATCTTACTTTCTTCTTGGGTCTTGATCCCCTTAAACACCACTGCACACTCCAAGCTCCTATGCTAAGAACAAGCAGCACCGGATTCCATCCCACACTGCACCTTAGCTGAGCAGTTTGATCACATCAACACAAGAGCCCATGGAAATAGCACAACCACCGATGTCCATTGCATTTTCTGCACAGGCCAAGCTTAAGCTGAATTTGCTGCATTTGAGCAACACAGCACTCCAAAGCCAGCCAACAGTCCACACGAAAGGTCACCAGTGTCTATAGTCCCACCCTGGTGCAAGGTATGCTTCCCACAGCTTGTTGGGAAACACATCCACTTACTTCCTGAAGCTTAAAGTTCTTCCGCTCAGAAAACTGAACCTCATTCCAAACAACTTCCACACCCTCCTCGGTGTCCATGGCCAGGTAGGCACTGTCGATGCCTGGGACATTGCGCTGGTTCACCTGTGGGGGAGGATGGAGACATATGTGAGTTCTACACCAGCCAGACCACATCATTACTGTGCATCCTTCATTGGAGTATCATAAACGCTGCTCATCAACTTTTAATTAAATGAGCATCCCAGGACAGGATTGTGCACATGTATTTTGGGACCTGGACATACCCAAACACGAGGATATTGCCAGCCACGCAAGCCCTGGCCATATTTGAGGGAAAACTTCCATGCAAAGGCTGTTTTGTAGTAAAAGCTGTCTCTTGGCAACAATACGTTAGATTTTTATGTTCTGTGATACCCATAGTTCATTTAACCATAAGAAACCCTCCAACCATACAAAAGAGACACAAAGAAGGTCTCAAGAACTCAGTCACAACTTTCTGGGTGAATTTCCCAAAAGGTGATGAGACACGGAACTCAAGAGAGAGGCAACTGATCCAAACAGAGAGGAACAGAGGCAAAGCTGAGAGTTGGGAATGGACCCAGGAAAGGACTGCCCAACTGACACTGCCATGAGCTCCTTTAGTTAGTAAACATAACAGCTAATGCAGCACAAGCACATCCACACCTAGTATTAAAGACAGCCAAGCGCTAAGAAAGCACCAATGGGAGCAGAGGGGACCTGGCAAAGCAGGAGAGGGGCTGGGGCTGCAGGAGTGGTTCATACTGAAGGATCTGCACAGCTACAAGGTGAACAACACTCCCAGCAGCAAAGTTTACCATAATATTGTGCTCCCTTGGATACACAGCAGCATCCAAAGATGCCTATGGGTTCCTTCTCCCAATGCCTAGAGCACCTCGCTGCTCTGTGATGCCCTTTGCAGGCTGTTCCACAGGCACGCAGCAGCCACAGCCACAGGTAAAGCCCCACTGCACCAGGCAACGTGCAGAGACAATACTGGATTCCCATCTCCAAGTACTTTGGGAAGACAGAGGGTAGCACTCACCTTTCAACTGCTGACCCCAACCAGAACCAACTGCCAACACACCCAGAACCACTTCACTTCCAGCTGACCCAGTTTTCCCCTTGGGGCAGAAGTTAACACAGGGATTGGGCTGGCAAATCCAGACCCAGCTTCTGTCTACACCACCTTAAAGCCCTGGCCACTGCTTCTCCTACTCATGTTGTCCCACTTCCCTCCCCAGAGACCCCATCAGCATCCCGTGCGCTGGAAGCTTCTCACCATACACAAGGGCATCCTCAGAGATCCCTTCCCCCTTGGCAGCCACTCTTACAAGATCAAACTTACCCAGCTTCAGCTACGCTAACGAGAGTGCCCGCAGCACTTCAGTGAGGTACACAGCACACTACAGGAAATAACCACCAATAACACCACCCAATTAGTGAGAGAAAGGAACCAGTCCCCAGTGGGCTTTTGACTCTGGCAGAGCGGGTGCAGACTCAGAGCATCCAGCTGAACACAGTGAAACACAAAAACCCCAAGGCTCATATTTGTACCAGAACTCTGCTGCTGGAGGTGGGTACCAGGACTTGCAGGTCACGCCAACCACCAGATAAAAGGAGCTCCTGGCAGAACACATTGTGACAAGGACCAGCCCAGTGACAGGACAGGGACACCCAAGAACTGTAAGCAGAAGAAGGAGCCCGCTGAGGCCACCGGTTCCACCATTACACACTAACCAGCTTTAAACGTCTGCATTATAGAACGTGCATTAATATAAACTTGCATTGAACTAAAACATCTGCATTACAAACATCTGTCCACTGGATGCTAAACTGGGAGGCACTGGTGACTCTCCTGAGGGACCTGGATAGACTGGAGTGATGCCGACTGCTGGGTAAACTGGGCAGTAGATTACTATGACAAAGCCATCACAGCAGGGCGACACAAGCGGGACCAGAGAACACAAGCCTTGCTTACACAGAGACAGCCTGGGCTACAAAACATAACCACTGAAAGCAATCACGGGAGACAGCAGCTCAGCGTGGACCATTCTGTGTCCTTCCCAACCCCTGGCTCCTGCGTAACTGAGGGGTGAGAGGTCTGAGGTTTGATTAAAAGAGACATTCATCATCTTTATCGTAAGAACTTGATTTTATATATACATATATATTCATATACACACTGATACCAACATCTAAATGCCAGGTCTGTTGTGTTCCATCATTAAAGTAAGCTGAAAGAATGAAGATCATGAAGGCCAGAACATTTATTCCTTCAAACTGTAGGACAGGAAACACCTCAGAGATGACAGTGGTGGATGAGAATGCCCAGCATAATTAATTAATGAAGCTGAATGCCAAAGGGCTTTCACTTGAGAAAAGCTCAGACAAGCCCTGACCAAGAGGAGGGCAGGTGTGTGTTGGCACTGCAGGGGCCACGCCATCAACACCCTGCTCACCCACCCCTCGGTATCCTCATCCTCCATCTTCCCGCCCGTGCAGGGACCTCCCCCCTACACTGGATCACCAGTGCTCAGGGGCTGGCACTGCTCGGCTCTGCCCCAGTACGGCAGGCAGTGGATGTGCATCTATTGTACCTTGTCCCGTTTCCAGAGTTTACCGAGTGTCAGCCATTCCCATGACTCACGGGCCGCGTTCCCGGGCACCGGCGGTGACTCCAGACACCAAACCCACCTGACATCACTGACAGCAGCATTGGGTTCACAAGGAGATTGAACAGCGTGGGCAGGAGTGAAAGGGGAAAATGCAGACAGACAACAGCAAATTCCTCCTTTGTTCAGGTTTCCAAGTCATGTTTCACACCCCTCTCCATGTTCAGCAAAGCAGAATCTCAAGCCCTCACGGAAGCACGTTCTGGCACTTGCCCCTTCCCAAGGGTCACGGACAGTCTTGTCTCTGAGAAGCTGTTGGTGACTGATCACAGAACCCCAGACTGGTTTGGGCTGGAGGGGACCTCAAAGCTCCCCCAGTGCCACCTCCAGTCCCAACCCCCTGCCATGGGCAGGGACACCTCCCACCACACCAGGCTGCTCCAAGCCCCAGCCAACCTGGCCTTCAACACTGCCAGCCAGGGGCAGCCACAGCTTCTCTGGGCACCCTGGGCCAGGCTCTCACCACCCTCACACCAAACAATTTCTTCCTCCCATCCCATCTCCATCTCCCCTCTGGCACTTGGAACCCGTTCCCCCTCGTCCCATCACTCCCTGCCCTTGGCACCAGTCCCTCTCCAGCTTTCCCGGAGCCCCTTCAGGCACTGGAAGGTGCTCCAAGGTCTCCCCGCAGCCTTCTCTCCTCCAGGCTGAACACCCCCAACTCTCTCAGCCTGGCCCCAGAGCAGAGCTGCTCCAGCCCCCTGAGCACCTCCGTGGCCTCCTCTGGACTCTCCAACATCTCCATGCCAATGATGGCTGGCTGAAGCCCAACGGCTCACAGTTGAGAAGCAATATGGCAGGTAACACTATTGGAAACAGAAGTAGTTGTAAGAATATAAATTTCAACTTCTCCGCAAACCTGACTGAGCAAGAGGAAGTGAAACTGGCACGTTCCAAATGCTGCCCTCCATGCCTTGCCCTGAGGGGTGAGGAGTGCAGCCAGCAAGCCTGCAGCCTGGGACAGGCAGCCCCGCAGACAGAAACACTGCTCTCCTCCCGGGCATCGACACGGTGTGAAGATGACAGGTCCTCTCCTTGCTCTGCCCTACCTTCCTGCAGGCTTTGACAAGCAATTTAAGACCAATTGCTGTAACTTGTTTAATTTTCAGTGTTTTTTTGTGACCCAGACCAAAGACAAGCAGCTGCCCATGAACTATGCTGATCGAATGACAAAAGAAGATTGGCTCCAATAAAACACCCTGTGTTCCCAGAAATAATGCCTTACTCTGAAGCATTTGTCCCAGAAAGCCCACACAGCCTAGGTGCCTTTCAAACAATGAAGGAACTTAACTGACTCGGTTTTAGCCTGAATTTCTGAAGTATGACAAAGGAAGCAGCTCCACAACCACAAAAACTCCACAGCAAAAATACTAACATAGCTCTTTGTCCGTGTGAATAGGAAGGGAACTCAAGAAGAATTTCAAGTGAATTTCAGTAATTAAAGGAGAGTGCGGGAAAGAGATTTAAATGCTGTTACTTCAAGACATAGCTTGGGTCTAAGGGAAAAAAGTTTGGAAGATGTATTTCCCCTAGGCAGGTCATTCCAGTTGTCCAGTGCGTATTTTTTCCCCTAGCTCTCAAACATCTGGACATCACTGAAAGAACACAGGCTGTTGGGGACACGTTCTGCAGTTCCCAGGATCCACCAATTAAAAAAAAGCCAAGGTACAGCCTGAGTCACGAGTGACAGCGATAATTTACAATCAAGAAAAAAAACATGTATAAAAATTGGGGAAGAAAAGCCCACCACAACCAGAACATCAGCAGAGAGTGAAACTGCACACTGAAAGCAGTTGCACAGTTGAACTGACAGCACCGGCCGTTGCAGTCGTAGTCATGGTGAGGCCACATCTGGAGTATTGTGTCCAGTTCTGGGCCCCTCAGTTCAAGAAGGACATGGAACTGCTTGAGAGAGTCCAGCACAGAGCCACAAAGATGATGAAGGGAGTGGAACATCTCCCTTGTGAGGAAAGGCTGAGGGAGCTGGGGCTCTTTAGCTTGGAGAAAAGGAGACTGAGGGGGGACCTCATCCATGGTTACAAATATGTAAAGGGTGAGGGGCAGGACGATGGAGCCAAGCTTTTTTCAGTGCTGACCAATGATAGGACAAGGGGCAATGGATGCAAACTGGAGCACAGGAGGTTCCATGTGAATCTCAGGAAGAACTTCTTTCCTGTGAGAGTGCCAGAGCGCTGGACCAGGCTGCCCAGAGAGGCTGTGGAGTCTCCTTGGCTGGAGACATTCAAACCCTGCCTGGATGCGTTCCTGTGTGATGGACTCTGGGGGACCCTGCTCTGGCAGGGGGGTTAGACTGGATGATCTTTCGAGGTCCCTCCCAACCCTAGAATTCTGTGATTCTGTGATTCATGGCAGTAAAACGCTTGAAAGGTGTTAATTCAGAAAGAAAATTACAATGCCTGGTGTAACATAACAATGTCCGGTGTAACATAACAATGTCCAGGCAAGGAAGATATCAATCACCACCATGGCTACAGGAACGGATTCATACAGCAATCAAAAGGGTAAGGAAAAGAGAACCTGACCATCATCAACACGGCAGCTGGTTCTCCCAGTCAGCTACGTGCTGGGACAGGCAGCAGGATAAAATACACCAACCCCCAGCTCGTCTGTGCAACCAAACGAACAAAACGTGACCATTCAAACACAGAGCTGGAGTCCTGCCCTCACTTGCAGCTCCCCACGCAGCAGCTCGGGAGATGCTGTCCTGAGGAACCAGCCCACGCCAGACGCACTCTCTAAGCACACACAGCCGTGGCCCTGCCACCTTCAGGGGTTCCTGCTCCATGCTGGACCACGCAGAGCAGAGTACAACCAGGGCACCAACCGAGGAGCCCGGCTCCATCCTGGCAGCAAGGACAGCAACCGGTTTGCAGCAGAGGTTTGAGTCAGCTCCACCAGGCAGCCTGGGGCCAGTCCAGCCTCTCCGGCAGCATTCTGAGGGCTCCGGCTGAGCAGTGCGCGTGTGACAGCCTTCACCAAACACCCTCCTCAGGTAACTCCAGGCAGCAGATGAGCAGCTTAAAAAAAACCAAAGTATGAGAAGAGTGGAGCTGCTCTGAACAGCAAAGGCACTGCTCCTGATATCCACGGCCACCCATTCAACAGGAACGAACACCTGAGTTGTCTACAGGGAGCCCAAAGGGACAAGTGCTTGGTTTCACTCAGTGTTCCAGAACAAATGAGCAATCCAACAGTGTCAAAGAGTTCAGTCCCACTGACCTGAGCTATGGAGGCAGGATGGGGCGATGAATTCCCCATCCCTAATTCCCAAAGGGAAATGGAAACTGCACAGCAAAATAAATAATGGAGTGGGGAAAAATACCCAAAATCCTCCAAATAAAGCCCATTCTGATAGAAGTCCCTCGGGAAGGTCATGGTCACTCACCAGCACCTCGGTATCTGCTGCACCACCTGTAGTGCAGTGCTCCCCTAGCACTAGCAGTTTATGTCTGCACCGTTACCAAAACCCTCAACACACACCAGGGATGTGTCCAGGTAGTTCATAACCCCCCAGACAGTTCATAACCCCCCCAAACAGTTCATAACCCCCTGAGCATTCGGGAAGAAAACTGCCCGGAAGGTTCAGGGAGGTCTTGGTACAAAACCCAGGGGCCGTGAGCTCACGTGAGCACCAGCAATGCACCACAGTGAGGGGAAAACCAGACGTGAGAAACTCCAAGTTTGCCACTCCCACGCTGTGCCAGCCCCTTCTGCTGCTCTGTGACACTTTTGCTTGGTAGAGAGATCTTCAAACACTGCAGACAGCTCCGAAAGGCATCACCTAGTCCTAGGAGGTGTTAAAAGATCAACACTGGAGTTACAAGGGAAGGAATAGAAAATGCTGTAAAAATTGGTACCTGCTGCAAGCACAGCTCTTGGATGGGTTTGTGACAATCACTCGTGGCACGCTGCTGCCATCACAACCCAAACGCTGGGTTCCTCCACAGCCAGCACCGCCCCAGCCATCACTGAGCTCAGCAGAGGAGCACCAGTCACCCTGAATGAAGAGCCCAGAGGAGCTTCAGCAAACCGCTGGGCAGACACCTGGGTCAGGGCTACTTGAAGAAGCAGCAGGAACCCCCGCCCATGATCAGAACCACCACTGCAGGTTGGGAACCCTGGCAGCCTAAACCCCTCCACTGGCCTGGCAGCGAGTGTCCTCCCAGGTGTCACCTCCCAGGTGTCACCTCCCAGGTGTCACCTCCCAGGTGTCACCTCCCAGGTGTCAGCCTGGCTGCAACATCTGGCCCCACCAAACAGCAGTCGGGACACAGCCACGGCTTCCCAGGGGCTCCCTCCATGGGTCTGGAGGGACAGAGGTCTGACCCGGGGAAGGCCTGGGTGCTGCCCATGACACACAGACCGTGTTATTTTTAGCAGAGCTCTGCACAGAACACAGCGCAAACCCCTCGGTCACAGGCAGCTGAGGGCAATCAGCACCTCGGCCCAGCTGGGAGGCTGGGTGAGCAGCAGACAGGGAGCCAGCTGCCAGCTGTCTGCCACAGCCACCAAGGACACAGCAGGGCTGCAGGCAACAGCCCCAGGACAAAGGCTCACAGAAACCCAAATGCGTGATAGGAAAAGTGCTGATCTCCTACCACCTTGGCAAGGTTCCTTCCCATCACAACAGCAGCTACAAAACAGAGCCGAGCAGCACCGAATCCAAACACCCACTGCATCAGCACCTTCCCTCCACGAATCCCATGCTCTGTCTCCTTGGAAAAATGTAAATCCATGGGTGCAAAAGTCACCAGCCGGCTCCAGATGAGGAACGATTCAGGAACTCAGGCTCCCACTAGGAGCAGAAGACAACAGAGGTGAAATGAAGACACGGCAGACCCAGCATTGCACTTTGTGTCCTCCTGGGCTCAGCTCCACACAAACCACAGCTCCTTCCCTAGTGTCTGACAGTGTCAGCATGGACCAAGAGCGTCTGCTGCAAGGTCTTTTAGAAGACAAATAAAGCAGCCTAACGGCTGTGGTGCTGCCTATGTTAATGTTCTGAACTCTCAGTGTGTGAGGAGCAGCAGCGATGCTGAACACTGAGCTCGAGTGCACCCACAGGCATGGCGCACACTGCTCCCCAAGTCCCACACCTGACCCAACACCCAGCTCCACCTGAACATCACCATCCTGCCCTGTCAGCACACCAGAGCCAGGGGGGCTGCAAGGACCGCACCTCTCCTCGAGTCCACCTGGTGGTGGAAGGTACTGGAGATGGGGAAAGAAGAATTGGCCAACACAGCAAGCACTGTGCACACAGGGTGCTTGTACACGAGGGGTTTGTCTGCTGGGACCAGGCAGTCACCCCTCAGCCTCTGCAGTGTCCAAGGGGGGGCACAGCACAGAACGCGCTCCAGCACGGGACAACAACCAGACAACCACAAGGTCACTTCTGTCTCATGGGGTGTCCTTGATGGCCAGCAAGAACTCAAACATCACCTTTCAGCCACCCCAGGAATCACCTCCAAGGTTCTAGACCCTGCAGGGCAGAGGCAGAGTCCTGCGCCTGCCACCCGGGCGAGTCTGCAGCCGAGGGCTGAACGCAGGAACCATGTAGGTTCTCCCGCTGATCCTGAGCAGCCTGACACGTCCCCAGGGAAGGGCAGAGGTATTTAAGTGGAGACCAGTTCTCTTTCTCCCATCACTGCTCTTTTCTACTCTAAGGGCCAGGCTTCCCAACCTTGCAGCATCTCCTGTACCAGGGGACGAAGCCGCGTGCGGAGAGAGCTGTTCCAGGAGTGACCATGTGTCCCACGGAGCAGCAGGAGCAGCAGCACACCCACCTCTGCTGGGCCCCCTCTCTTGGGGAGGACACACTCATACCCACACCTGAAGGGGAACCCATGTGCTCCCACACCCACAGTGTGACATGGACCCATGGAATGGCACCAAACGTGTTATTTACTGAGCGTGTTACAGAGATATGAACAGAGTATTCACAACAAAGCCCCGGCTGACACAAACACACGGTGTTTTCCTCCCAGAAAAGGCACAGAAAGGAATCCACCCCGCAGATGGCTACCAAACACATGGCAAATGACGGGACAGGACGGTCTGTGACCGGGCAAGCCTGCCCCACCAACAGGAGCTGGCCAAGCCCAGCACAGCGATGCTGGGCTGACAGGTAACAAGGTTCTGCTGCAGCACAGCACAAGTTTTCCTACAGCAACGTTCAGGCCACTGAACGCAGCTCTCGGGGACAGCAGGCACTGAGCCCAAGCTCTCAGTTTCAGGTTTAACCCCAGCCAGCAGCAAGGGGCTAAAAATGAACCCAAGTGTGCCACTGCAATCCAACTCTGTTAAGAAGCTTCTATTCCTAGGGAGCCTGGCAGATTCTTCTGAAGATACTTAGACAACACAAGAGAAATAAATTATGCACACATGTCGACTGAAGAGGAAGATGGAGTATCACATGGGGACAGCAGGAGGAGGGGGGTTTGTCAGTGAGAAAAGCCAAGGGGGACCATGGCAAGCACAAGCTTGGGGGTTCATCGGCCTCGGTCTCTCCCTGCGGCTCCCCCAGTCTCACCTGGTAGGTCCTCTCTGTGCCTCTCTGCCACGAGACAAGGCTCCCTGTTAAAAGTTTATCTTCAGCTCCTTGCAGGGGCTAAAACCTCACCTCTGCCTGTGTTCAGAGAGCAACCATGGGTGTGCTGACAACTGAAGAGGGGATTCAGCCCCAGTAGGGAATCAACACAGTTTGCGGGGCACCGGGAGAGCCGCGCTGGCAATGAAACACAGCGGTGTGAGGAAGCAGATTGTCACGGTCTCTGCAGCATGGAAGGACAGGAGAGAGACACCTCAAAATGCCCACATGGGTCACCCAGGGCAGGACAAAGCAGAGCCATGCCGAGTCTTCTCTGTGTAAGTTGGTAACCAACAGAAAGGATGTGGACAAGCCAGATCCCACCCTCCCCACCATCTCACCCCGGCAGCAGCTTCACGCATCAGGTGCCCCAAAGAATGGCCCTACAGAACCCCAGCCAGGGTTTGGGTGGGAGGGGACCTCAGGGCTCACCCAGTGCCACCCCCTGCCATGGGCAGGGACACCTCCCACCACACCAGGCTGCTCCAAGCCCCAGCCAACCTGGCCTTCAACACTGCCAGGCAGGGGCAGCCACAGCTTCTCTGGGCACCCTGGGCCAGGCTCTCACCACCCTCACACCAAACAATTTCTCCCTCCCATCCCATCTCCATCTCCCCTCTGGCACTTGGAACCCATTCCCCCTCGTCCCATCACTGCCTGTCCTTGGCACCAGTCCCTCTCCAGGTGACAGCTGAGCCCGCCCGCGGGCAGCCCCTGCCGAGCCGCCCCGATACCCGGACGGCGGGGCGAGGACCGGGGGG
>VZRW01000609.1:21220-32998 GCA_013398125.1 Aegotheles bennettii | reverse complement strand
GGATGGTGGGGTTCTTGGGCAGGATGGTGGGGTTCTTGGGCAGGATGGTGGGGTTCTTGGGCAGGATGGTGGGGTTTTTGGGCAGGATGATGGGATTTTAGGGAGTGGAGCTTGGGAAGAGGCTTTAAACTTCACGGCTGGGGCTTTTGATGGTGCCGAGCGAGCAGCAGGAAAGTTCCCTTCCCCGAATTTTTGGGACGAACGATGGGTTTTGGGGAGCACCACATGGATCTGTGTTTTGGGAAGAGGAAAAGGGAAAGCTTCCCAAAATCCAGCTTTTTTTAGTGGGGGCCTCGACGCCGCAGTCCCCTGGTTGGGTTTGGGGTGGAGGTGGGGGATTCGGCAGCGTTCCCGGCGCCGGGAGGCAAATTTTGGGGAGCAGAGGTGGCCTCATCCCGGTGGAGGATCCCTCATCCCAGTGGAGCATCCCATGTCCCACCCCACCAACACAGCAGCAAACCCCAGAACGTTCCCAAATGTGGGAATTTTCTCCCCAAAATCTCCCCATGGACTCGGCCGAGCGCATCCCACCAGCGCCGGGTGCCGTTTCGAGTCTCCACACAACCCAACGCCAACTGGAACGATGGATCCTCATGGAAAGAAGACCCGGAGCCAAATTATCTTTAATTAATTGAATTGACTTTTGATTTTCACTTCTTGTTGGCCACCAAACCCATGTTGGCTCCATGGTGGGTGAGATTCCGGGGCGATGCCGGCAGCGTCTCCCAACAAACCAAAGCCAACCAGAGCACCGGATCCTGATGGAAGATGCCAAAGTGTGGAGCCAACGGATCTTTAATTAATTAATGAATTTCTATTTTAATTTATTATTGATGAATTAACCCACCCGTGTTGGCTCTGGGGGACGCGCCGGTTGCTTCGGGATGGCATTTTGGGGTGACACCAGCAGCATCTCCCAACAAACCGAACCCAACCGGAGCACCGGATCCTGATGGAAGATGCCAACGTGTGGCGCCAACGTCTCTTTAATTAATTAATGTCTATTTTAATATCTTATTGATGAATTAACCCACGTTGGCTCCGGGTGCTGCTCCCCGGGGATGCGCCGGCTGCTTCGTGGTGGCATTTTGGGGTGACACTGGGGGAGTCTCCATATAAACCAAACCCAACTGGAGCGATGGATCCTGATGGAAGATGCCAACGTGCGGAGCCAACGTCTCTTTAATTAATCAATCTCTATTTTAATTTCTTATTGATGAATTAACCCATCCGTGTTGACTCTGGGGGACGCGCCGGCTGCTTCGGGGTGGCATTTTGGGGTGACATTGGCAGAGTCTTTATCCAAACCAAACCCAACTGGAGCACCGGCTCCCGACGGAGGAACCATCGACGCCTCTTTAATTAATTTAATTTCGATTTTAATTTCTTATTGGTGAATTAACCCCTCCGTGTTGGCTCTGGGTGCCATTCCCCGGGTGCTGGCTCCTTTCTGGTGGTGGCCTCTGGGCGTTGAGGTTTCCTCCATCGCTCTCCTCCCTTGGCCCCGGGGCGGGAAAACCTCTCGGAATAATTCCCTGCTCATTTGCATATTTTACCTTGGAGGTATTTATAGCCTCTCCTCTGCCTTCTCCTTCCTCGCCTGGGTAAATTTAGCTCCTGTGCTCTCCTCCTGTGCCTTTCTCCTCCCCGGAGCTGATAAATCCCCACTTTTTAGCACCTCTTTCCTCCTGATTTTCCCTTCTCCGCGCGCCCCGGGTCGGGATTGGAGCCGGCATCTCCCCCCCACGGAGATCGGGATCATCCATGCTCCCCTTCCTGATTTTTCTTTCTCCCCCTTTAAGCTGTGGGATGGAGGTGTTTTGGGGTGATGGCTTATTTATGGGGGGGTCTTCCATGCTTGAGGGGTCCCCCAAGCCCTTCCACTGTCCCAATACCCTTTGAGGGGGTCCCCAAACCCTTCGAGGGGTCCCCCAAGCCCTTCCAGCACCCCAAAACCCTTTGAGGGGTCCCCAAACCCTTTGAGGGCTCCTCAAGCCCTTCCAGTGTCCCAACACCCTTCGAGGGGTCCCCAAACCCTTCAAGGGGTCCCCCAAGCCCTTCCAGTGTCCCAACACCCTTCGAGGGGTCCCCAAACCCTTCAAGGGGTCCCCCAAGCCCTTCCAGCATCCCAGAACCTTTTGAGGGGGTCCCCAAACCCTTTGAGGGCTCCTCAAGCCCTTCCAGCATCCCAGAACCTTTTGAGGGGTCCCCAAACCCTTTGAGGGCTCCTCAAGCCCTTCCAGGGGTCCCCAAAACCCTTCAAGGGGTCCCCCGAGGCCTTCCAAGATCCCCCAAAATTCTTTGAGGGATCCCCCAAAACCCTTTGAATGGTCCTCAAACCCTTCTAGAATCCCAGAACCCTTTGAGGGGTCCCCCAAACCCTTCCATGGTCCCCCAAACCCTTCGAGGGGTCTCCAAGCCCTTCCTGAATCTCTAAACCCTTTGGGGGGGGAGTCCCCTAAACCCTTTGAGGTGTCCCCAAGCCCTTCCTGAATCCATGAACCCTTCGAGGGGTCCCCTTGGGGGATCCCCCAAACCCTTTGCAAGTCTCTGAGCACGAAGGTCCCTTTAAGGGGGGGAGCAGCCTCACCCCCCACAATTTTGGGGACAACCACCGCGATTTTGGGGACAGCTGGTGGTGGAGCTCCCCGGGGACGCAAACCAATGGTGCCATAGCCTGGGATTGAATTTTTGGGGGGGGATCAGGGATCTATTTGGGCTTTCCTGGTGCCGTGTCCTGGGATTGAAGCTTTTTGGGGGATCAGGAATCGATTTTGGGGAGAAAAAGGCTCCGTATGGGGGGGAAAGGACAACTTTTGGGGTCCAGCGACCGCGTCGGCTTCCAACGACCCCGATTCCTGCGGCGCCGAGGTTGTTTCTCCTCCACCTTGGGGACATCCCACTTCTTGCCTCATTTTTCTCCTCTCTTCTCTTCATTTCTTGTAGATTCTCCCGGCAGTCCCTGGTCGCCAACCCTCCCGAGTGCCGGCGCGGTGGTTTTTTCCGAGTGACCCAGCGCAACCGGCGAGGGATGGAGAAAGCTGTCCCCAATTTCTCAGAGCGCCAAGGAGATGGAGGCAGAGCCCTGTTAATGCCACCAGAACCCAACCAAGAGACTTTCCCTGCCCTCGAGTGTCCCCAAGGTGAAGAACAAAGAGCCCTTTACCTCCAAGATGCGAAAAAACCTCTGGAGAACCCGGTTTTATCTGGGACATCGGTGGGAACGGAGCAGGAGCTCCAGGACGATGCCTTCTACGCCACCGATGATCTGGTGACCATGAGCAGGGAGGGGAAGGGACCCCCCGGCACTGAGCTGCACCCTTTGCAAGAGGACCCCAACTTCTTCTCCTCGCTCTCCCGTCAAGAACCTGGAGTCACCCTGGAAGCGCACGACGTGGCTGGTGAGTCCTTGGTTGGCGCCGTTGGGGTGGTGGCTTCTCCGGGCAACGGGGACATCTCCTGGTGCTTCATGTGTTGGGTTGATTCGGTTGGTTTGGTGGCGCCAGGGTGGTTCGTGGTGGATGTTTGGAGGTTTGTGGTGGATGTTCGGAGATGTTTCCTCAACTCTCAGCATCTGGTGGTGAAGCAGGAACCGTGGTGTAGTGGGGAACATGGGTTTGGTGGAAGAAGGGTGTGAGTTCCAGGCTGATGTCCCTGCACCGCTGTCCATCTTCACCGCAAACAGATGTGAAACCTAAGGGTGCATCAACCCGGTGGCTTTTTGGAGACCCCAGACTGAAGGTGACCCCAGATACCCCCCAGATGGGGTCACCTCACCTGTCTCCACACAGGGTGGTGGTGCTCTACCACGTGTAGGTGTTGGGAGGGAGCAGGTGGTGACTCGTGTGTTTTCGGCATCGTGAAATCCCAGGGGGTGTCCTGCTATGGGGTGGGGGATCTTCATCATCCATTGGGTCCATCCCTGGCTTAGCTCTGGGAAAAACTCTTCTCTGAAGGCTCTGGGATGAGCAGGAAGGTTTCCATAGAATGGTTTGGATTGGAAGGGACCTTCAAAGGTCCTTCAAGGACATCTTCCACGAGGTGCCATTGCTCAAAGCCCCGTCCAACCTGACCTTGGACACTTCCCATGATGGAACATCCACTGCTTCTCTGGACAACCTGGTCCAGCGTCTCACCACCTTCATCCTAAACCATTTCTTCCTTAGGTCCAACCTCAATCCACCTTCCTCCAGTTTAAGATCGTTGCCCCTAGTCCTACAGGTCTTGGTAAAAAGTCTTTGTCCATCTTTCTTCTCAACCCCCTATGGAAAGGCCACAAGGTCTCTACAGAGCCTTCACTTCTCCAGCCTGGACAACCCCAACTCTGTCAGTCTTTCTTCATAGCAGAGGTGCTTCAGCTCTCGGGTCATCTTTGTGGCCTTCTCTGGACCTGCTCTAACAGGTCCTTCTCCATAGGGGCTGCTCTCAATCCCCCAGTTTGTGATTGATCAGGTGTAGGACCTCATTGACCTTCACAAGGTTCCCATTGGCCCATCAAGAAGTCACATTGGCCCATTGAGGTCCTGGGTGGCATCCCCTTCCCTCAAGGTGTCACCTCAGTTTGGTGTCTCCCACAAACTTGCTCAATCCATGGTGTTGGTGGAGACCATGAGTAGCGTTGATCCCAGTTTGGACCCTTGAGGGCCTCTACTCGTTGCTGGTCTCCACTTGGATGTGGAGGTGTTGACCATAACCCTTTGTACGTGGCTCTCTGGACAATTCCTTATCTGCTGACCACAGCTGCTGGAGGTTTGCTGCAGATCCCTGGTTGTCCCCTGTCTGCTCTGGAGGATTAACCCTTTCCTGCCTCAGCTTCTCCATCGTGTCAATACCAAACGCCATCTAGGTGCCTCCACCATCCCAAGTCCTACCTGAACCCCTCCAGGTCTTTGCAACCCCCTTGTCCTCCCCCATCCCCATGTCCTCGCTGGAAGATGAGGTGGTGATTGGCCTCATTACTTGTCCTCTGGCTGGTGAGTGGCTTTGTTCCCACCTGGAGGTGGTGGAGTCACCATCTCTGGTTCCTCTTCAATGCCGTGTCCCCATAATGAGTTTGCCCATCTCTGCCAACAGTGGTTGACTTAAAACCTTATCTCCTGCTCTAGGCGACCTCCTTGGTGGGTTCACCCACCATGAGGTGGGTGAGGAAGCATCTGGGAACCTTTTCAGCTCTTGGTTCCTTCACTGTGGTCAACGGGTGGAAAATGGAACCTCAAACCTTTGTGGTGCCACCAACCTCGAGGTTTTGGAGCTCTCCTGATGCCTCCACCAACCTCATGGTGGGCAAAAGTCTGCTGGCATCTGCTGAGTGCCACCAGACAGGAGCTGGAGGTGGTTTGGCATCTGCTGGGGGGTTTTGTGGAGCTGAGCAAAGTCCACGCTGCTGCTGGAGAGGTCGGAAGTGATGGTTGGGGGATGTTCCCCACCACCAAGGGTGGCTTTTGGGGGTGCCCTTGGTGTGGAGCACCCCTGCAGAGCAGCGCCGTGTCCTGCTCGCGTGCCCGAGAGCGCTGAGGTGCTTCCAGTGAAGGTGGTGAGTGGTGGGACCCTTGAAGGGTGGTGGTGGTGGAGAAGAGGTGGAGGAAGGAAGCGCCGTGGTGGCTCCGTTCCGCCCGCCCGAGCTCTGCCGGGGATTTCCCATCCCTGCTCACCCAACCTTCACCCCGGTTCCAGCTGGAGGCACCATCAGTGTTGGGGGGCTGGGTGCCGCGTCCCACCGGGGACCCTTCTCGTGGTGTCTTGGTGGCCTTGTCCCCCCCTCCTTGCTCTCTGGGGGGGACGTTTGGGGCTGCTCACCGGGATTTTGGGGAGCACCACACCAACGCGGGGGCTCTTCCCGAAGCGGTTTGGGTGCTCCAACCTTCACCCATTCCTATTTTTGGGGGCTACCACTCCCTGGTGGGACCTGGCGGGGTGGGACCTTCATCACCAAGCCTTTATCTCCAGGCTGTGGTTCCCTCCTGGTGTCCCCAGTCACTGGTGCCCTTATCTCTGCACGCCCAGGGGGGTTTCGAGGCGGTTGGAGCTGCGGTTGGGTGCAGCCCATCAACACGTTGAGCTTTTGTTGGGTTCCTCCTCCCTTGTCACGTTCACGGTGGCTTGGAGCTGGTCCCCTCAGTGTCCCCCACCACGGCTCCGTGTCCCCACCGGTGATGGAGCACAAGGGTGGAGGCTTCACCAGAAGCTTTGCTGGAGGTGAGGGGTCCTGTGGGGATGGAGGAGGATCTGGAGGGGGTTGGGGTTGTGTTCAGTTGCATGAGTGGGAGGGGCAGCACCCGGCTCCTCCCCGCGCTCGGGGATGGTGCCATGAGGTCCCCAAGGTGGGGGACATCCTGCTCTGGGGTTAACGTGGTGGTGTGGGGTGTCACCAGGTCCCTGATGTGGGGACATCTGATTTTGAGGTTGCCATGGTAGTCTGGGGTGTCACAAGGTCCCCAGTTTGGGGACACCCTGCTCTAGGGGTGCTGTGACACTGTGGGGTGACATCGGGGTCGGGTTCCGATTCGCTCTCGAGGGTTGAACATCCCCAATTCCCCAGGAACGGGATCTTCTCCATGGAACGTTGGACCAGGAAACCCAACCCCACCACGTGCCAAACTGGGCCAACTGGGCAACGCCCAGTTTGGGGCCGAACAACTGGTGACTTTTAGCTGAAAAGGAGCTTTTTCACCCCAAATTGCTCGAAGGGATGGGCACCACCCCGGGGTCTTGCCGTGTTGCATTGGGTCAAACCCAACCGCCGCGGCGTTTTTCCCAATTTTGAGGGTTTTTGGGGTTTTTTGGGGTTGCTGGTGCCTGGGCGCCGCCCTCGGTTGAGTTCGGGGCCGTTTCCTCCTCGGGAAGAATCAGGGCTCGGGGTTGGGTTTGTTTTTAGGATCTGGGGGACTCCATAAATCCACATTTCTTTACTTTGGGATGAGCGGAGCCCGCGGGTGCGTTGGGCACCTGGTGGCACCTCATCCTCTCCCCAGGAGGTCTCCACGCAGGAGCAGACCCCGTTCTTGGGGCGGAATCGCCCCGTCGAGCTCCCCCAGGGCTGCCTGGAGAACTTTTTCCAGACTTTCCTTCCTTTATCCACTTGGTTCAAGGATTTCCAAGGCCGCCGAGGGGCGGACGGCGCCAGGGTTTAATTTATACGGGGGCTGACAGCGAGGACAATGCCCAAGATGGACGTGGCAGGGGCTGAGGCTCAGCCTTTGTCCCACCTCCATGGCCCTTTTGTTCCTCCACCTATTTTATTTTCCTCCCCTCCCTTCTCCCTAATCCCTTCTTCTGCATCCCCCTTCCCCCTCCAGCCTTGACTCGAGGGCCAAGAGCCTCTTGATTCATCTCCGAGCGCCATTGAGGAGCTCTTGAAGTTGAGGTCGCTCCCGAAGGGCCGATCCCGGCACTTGGAGGTCTCCTCCCTTCTCCACCATCCCCCCTCACCATCCCATTATTTTATATATAGATTTATTTGGAATTATTCTTATTTTTTCCCCTTGTTGGGGGGTTGGAACACTCAAGAACCTCCTCAAGAACTCAAGAACCCACTCAAGAACTCAGGGAACGCCGCTTGGAGCCGTCTTTCCCGATGCTGTTGGGCAATGGAGGGGCAGGACGTGGTGTTCCTGGGGTGAGGTGGGCTCAGCTCTTGACCCCACAGCTCCCATGGGGCTGGAGGTCGTTGGGATTTTTATCATTCCAAATAAACTCTTGGAAATTAATGAAATGGCAGAATTACGGCACGGGGTTGCCGATTGCCGTATTGGGACATTGTCCCCATCCGTGCCACCAGCCTGGAGTGGGTTGGGCACTGGGAAGGATCCCAGTTTGGGGCACTGATGACCAGAGGGTGAGGTCTGGCTTAAATGAGCTTCAAAAGGACCTGAAGCTTGAAGGCTCCATCCGTGACTCAGTTTCCCCCGGTGAAATCCCGCTGCGGGATCCGGGCTGCGCGTTGGCTGCCCTCGTAAAATGGGGAGAAATCCGGTGGGATTGGGGGTGGTGGGAGCTCCGCAGCGTCTGCTCTTGTGTGCTCACAGCCTGTCCTCATGGATGTCCTCGGTCCTGACTTCTGAGATGTTGGGGTTTGGATGGAGCTGATGGATGGGACCAAATGGGGATGTTGGGGTTTGGATGGAGCTGATGGATGGCACCAAATCGAGGTGTTGGGGTTTGGATGGAGCTGATGGATGGCACCAAATCGAGGTGTTGGGGTTTGGATGGAGCTGATGGATGGGACCAAATCGAGGTGTTGGGGTTTGGATGGAGCTGATGGATGGCTCCAAATGGGGGTGTTGGGGTTTGGATGGAGCTGATGGATGGGACCAAATCGAGGTGTTGGGGTTTGGATGGAGCTGATGGATGGCTCCAAATGGGGGTGTTGGGGTTTGGATGGAGCCAGTGGATGGGACCAAATCGAGGTGTTGGGGTTTGGATGGAGCCAGTGGATGGGACCAAATCAGGGTGTTGGGGTTTGGATGGCACCAAATCGAGGTCTTGGGGTTTGGATGGCACCAAATTGTGGTGTTGAGGTTTGGATGGAGCCGGTGAACGGCCCCGAATCGGTGTCTCACGTTTTGGCTGGAGCTGGTGGGTAGAAAGTGAGATGGTTTTAGGGTGCAGGATTTGTAACATCAGGAGCCCGTGATGGGGACCTCTGATGGAGTACGAGCCAACCCTGTGGGGACCTGGGTTGGCTGGAGACTTGTTGAATCGGTGGCATTTGGTGGCTGTGCTTCAACGCTGTCCTCAGGGACGAGATGGAGAACTTGGGATGTGGGTCCTTGCGCCAAGTCCTCCAGCGTAGAAATTCACACGTTGCTTCCATCTTGGGTTGAGCAGAGAGCACCAGGTGCCTCCAAACCTTCTCCTGGAGCTCAGCAGCTCACGTGCAGCCCATCCCAAGTTGTGTTTGCCAACTGCTGGGCCACTTCTTTTTTTTATGACCCGCCTTTGAACCCCATCCAGAAGAGACACGTGAGTCATGGGACCAGACACCCAACGGAGGAGGAGCAGCTCTTGCCGGAACTCTTCGGGACGGTCCCCGATTGCCTTTTTGGTGGTTTCTTGCAAGGGGCTGTCCCTGAAGTCATGGCTGCTTTCCAACGTTGGCTCCTCCCTCGTTGGTGTTGGGCTGAGTTGAAGCTGTTGGCTTTCAACTTCTGGTGAGGGAGATGTTGAGCTCAGGGTCCCAGTAACCTTCCCGGCTAATTAACGCCTCGTCAGCCTCTTGAGCGGCAAGCGGTGCCAGGAGAAGATGTCATGTTGTTGCCTAGCAAATAAATAATTGAACACTTGAGTTTCTGGTAACAGGCAGGGCTCGGTCAGAGCTGGGACGTGGAGTACAGTTGGAAACCTTCAACTTGGATGGAAAAAAAAACCCCCACGCTCCTCTGGCACGGGGTTAACAAAGCTCTGGGTCGCCAATCTCGTCCCAAAGACCTTTGAGATTTGTGTGTGTCCATCTTGGGCTGAGCTTTCCCAGCCCCGTGCACAGGGAGACACCAAAAAACCCTGAGAAATGGGTCCTGAAGATCTTCTGGTAGATGTTGGTGTGGTTTAAAAGTCCAATCCTTAAAATCTTCCTTAACCAAGTCTGAAATTCTTGACCTTGGAGGGTGTGTGTGAAGATCTTGAGATGCTGCCGTCTGTCCCACCTCTTCCTGGTCGTTGTTGTCCCAAAGAGCATCTGGATGACCCTTCCTGGGGGTAGGGACTTGCAGATGAGAGTCAGGAGCAAAGAACTGGAACAGCTGATCTACAGGAGCCTGGGAAATCAAGTTGACAGGTTGAGGAGGTCAGAGGACCCTCAGCACTTGCAATGCCAAGGTTGTCCTAGATCTGGGCTTCAGTGGGGTGATGAGATCCACCCAAGCACCAAAACGAGGATTTGATTGCGATGCAAAGGTTGGGTGGTTGCTTGAGGGGGTTGGGTGGTTGGGTGGTTGCTCACGAGGGGCTTGGGTGGCTGGGTGATTGCTCACGAGGGGGTTGGGTGGTTGCTCTTGAGCACAGTGATGTCCCAACGGGGTGGGACGATGGGTCACGATGTGGTCCTCAAACGCGCCGCCGAGAGAACGGGGTGGGTGGTGGTGAAGCCTTTTCTTGGCACGGGTGGTCTTCAGTAGCCCGAAACGGTGGCCCTGGATGGGTTTGTGGTGGGGAGGGGTCCTGCCTGGTGCCCGTTGGGCCTCTTTGATGTGCTGGGAGAAGGTTTCACACCCACGGTTGTCCAAGGCCCGGAGCACCTGCCGTGCCCGTCTTTGGGCAGCTATAAATAACCTCCCAAAGCCCCTGAGGAGCCTCTCCTCGTGCTGTCACTCCTCCTAACCAGGCCACCGTTTAAAAATAAGCCTGGGGGCAACACCGGGCACGGTCGTGGATCCTCCTGCTGCCTCCCAAAGTAGGACATGGCCCAGTCCTTCTTCTCCACTGGGCATTCCTGGGGAGCAAAGGTTCTCCACCACCGCCAACTTGGGGTTTTGGCCATGCAAAGCCAAGTTCTTGGTTGGGACGAGCAAGGTGTGAACGTAGCATTGGGTTTTTTGGGGTGGTTTGCTCCTGTCCCACAACCCAAGCTGGTCTCCTGCTCCATCCAGGCTTCCAGATGTTTGGAAAACCTGAGCAAGTGGCCAAACCCAAATGTTTTTTCCCCAATATCATGGGGATAAAGGCGGTGCAGGAGCTCATCGGCTGCGGCGGTGTCCTCTTCTGAAAGAGCAAACTGCTGCTGGGTCAAGCTGGTGCTTGGAGATGCCATCACCTTCTCCCAACCCCAGCAGAAATGAGGCCAATGCTTTGGCAGGAGGCCACGTTGATCCTTCTGTGGAGCTTGCTGCTGAGAAGATGAAATTCCTGTTGGCGTTGGGGCTCCTGCGGCTCCGTATCCGGTGGATACCAAAAAATGATGGAGGGGAAAGAGTTGATGGAGAGGAAAGAGGTGGAGTTGGAGGGACCTTGGAGGGACAGAGATGGGAATCGCCGCTGCTTTTACGGGAGCAGCCAGGATCTGCTGGAATTTTCATCGGGATGGATCCAAACGGGATGAGCTTGCGACAGAGCCTTGGACGCCTTTCAAGCAGCTTGGAGAGCAACTGAGCTGCTGGATGTGTCCTCTGCTGACGAGGAAAGTTGTTCTTGGGGTTTTTTTTCGCTGCCCAGTCACCATCAATCTTCCTCGAAGCTTGGATGGAGCAGAAGGATCCAGGAGATGGAGTCGCTGGGAGACCTTGAGAACTCTTTAAGGGAAAGAATAGAAGAAAGAAAGGCATAAAAAAGGTTCTCAAAGATCCAATCGACTCTGAAAAGGCTCAATTTGGGGCTTTTTAGACTTGAGTGGAGGGGTGGCACCCTCGGGCAGGGCTCTTCTCACTCTTCTCACTTGGCTTTTGTGTTTCAAAGCTCTGCTGATGGGGGGAGGTGGGATGGGAAGCACCGAGGGAAGGAACCGCCCCGTCCAACCGGTATTTGCCGAGGGAGGTTTCTCCTGGGGCTAAAACCCATGGCAGATGGTGGATGCAGGACCCACCACCGCAGCGTCCCTCGGGTGAGGACCAGAGGTCCACGGTGCTCGGGGCTGTCGATATCCAAGTGGATTTGGGGCTGGGAAGAG
This sequence comes from Aegotheles bennettii, assembly GCA_013398125.1. NCBI lineage: Eukaryota > Metazoa > Chordata > Aves > Caprimulgiformes > Aegothelidae > Aegotheles > Aegotheles bennettii. The sequence goes on along the minus strand of VZRW01000609.1, from coordinate 21,402 downwards.
CTGAGGGTTGGAAGAGGAGAAGGAACAGCCGGGTTTTACGGAGCGACCGCGCGCGTTGGCTTGCTTGGAGATGCTCTGGGAGATGGTTTGGTGCTGGGACAGCACATGGGGAGGGTGGACAAGGTGATCAAAGAGAGATGGTGGAGAAGACAATTTTTTGGGGGGGGTTGGTGTCGTTTTGG
>VZRW01000609.1:0-19301 GCA_013398125.1 Aegotheles bennettii | reverse complement strand
GCTGGAGCTCGGAGATGGGACCCAGCTCCAGCGCATCCCCCCCTGAGCTCCACAAATAACCCCGAGAGCTGAGAAAACCCAAGCAGAAGTGGTGTCCTCTGGCTGAGGAGCTGGAGGAGGCTGGGAAGGAGAAGGCTGGGGCAGTGTCGGGTTCCCTGCCGGCCGTGCCAAGCCAAACACGCCACGCTGCTCCGCTCCGCCGCTTCCCCCCGGGGGCCTCCCATCCTCCTCCTCCCATCCCCGCACCTGTTTCGCTTTCGAATCCTCCCTCCCCCTGGGCCAGAGCTCCCCGACCCACGCGGGGATTTTTGGGGACAAATTCAAGGTTTTTGGGGTTTTTTTCCACCTCGTCAGAGCTGCTGGAGTTTTTCTTGCGGAGCGACTCGAGCTGCTGACAAGGAGCTGTTTTTTCTCCGCCGCTTCTCGGAGCCGTCCAGGAGCTCCAGGTCTCAACCACAGCAGGGTTGGTTTTGCTTCTTTTCTCTTCTATTTTTTTGGGTTTTCCTTTTTTTCCTTCTATTTTCTGGCTGTTTTTTTCCCTCCCCGACCACACCGTGGCTGACTCACAGCTCCCATGTGATCGCCGAGTGCACCGGGTCATCCATCCATCCATCACCCAGCTCAGGAGCTTCTCAACGTCGTGGTTGATCGTTCCCCATCTCCTGATTCCTGGGATTATCCCTGGGTTTTATTTTCTGGCATAAAATCCTCACCCTTTTCCCTTGGGATGCTGCTGCCTGGCTCTGCTCCAGATCGGGGACCTTTCTAACGCACCCTTCGGGGGCAGGAGCAGGTATGGGACATCCCTGAGCTCTCCTGGAGACCCTCTAGTGCAACCCCTCAATGCTTCCTTCTCAGTTGAGTCTTTGCCCCCATAGATGTTTCTTCTAGGAGCCTCCATGACCTTCTCTAGATCTTCCTCTCCATCTGTGGATCCTGCCAGCTTTTATTCTACTGCAATGCTTCCACGCGCCGTGGTCCCGCGTGGTCTCCAAAGCTGGTGGGCTTTCTCACAAGCCCTCACTGGTGGGTTGCAGTGGCCAAACCACGGTGGACACCCCCTGCTGAGGTCCCTGGGCTGCTGCAGGGATGTCTCCCAGCTCTGTTGGCCACGAAAGGGTGCAGCCCTTCCTCTGGACAGATGGCTTGTCCTCTCCTGGCTCTGCTCTTTGGCTTGCAGACCTGCAGGTTGGCCTCTTTCTTGGAAATGAACCGGCGCGGCGCAGCTGTTTCTGAGAAGATGACAGTGCTCAAATGGTTGAGGTTTGGGAGATAAAAACTTTAACCTCTTCTTCTGACCACCCCTTGGTGGCCTTGGCAAGTCCTACAAGGGCTGTAGGGACCGTGTTGTCCCAGGAGAGCCAAAGGGGAGCGTTTGAAGCTGTGGTGTGGCTCCTATCCAAGCACTTGAGATCTCCTTTCCACCCTGGTGGAACTTCTTTAGCCCTTGGTGACCAGTGAGATGAGGCACCTCATCCCTGGCTTCATCTTTTTCCTCCTCAATTGGAGCTCAACAGGAAGATGGGGTCCCCGGCAGAGCGGCTTTGGTAGGTGAGAAGTCATCCCACGATGCTCTTCTCTCTGCTGGAGATGTGCTGGTGCTCATGGTGGGGTGGGTTCTTGAAGCTGCTCCTTCTCCTTTCATCCCACGGTGTTCTTCTCTCCACTGGAGGTGTGCCAGTGCTTGCATTGGGGGGGTGCCTGAAGCTGCTTCTTCTCCATTGTGTCCACGTCGAGGTCCTGCTGCTCCAGCTCTGGTGTAACACGGTGCTCATTGGCCCCGTACCAGGAGAACATCTCAGCAGAGTCCTTCATCCAGATGTTTATGTGGAGTCTGGGAAATCGTGGCAAGCTCTCCCTGACCAGAAACATCCCGGGTGGTGGTGGAGCCAACAGCTTGGGATGCGTCATGCTTCCTACGGCTCCGTCTTCCAGGAGGCTTCCTTAGCTCTGCTGGCTTGGATGGCTGGGACACGTGCCCGTGGGCATGAGCCAATGTGGGCATGAGAAAACGGGCGCCGGTGCTGTTGACTTTAGGTCTGGGGTTTTGGTTTTGATCCAGTGGGGAAACTTGGGTGCCGTCGAATCAACATCGGGGACAGATGGGTGGTTGCTTCCGAGCCAAACGTGAGGATCTCCTGGTTGATCCTTCATTTCTGGGCCAAATCTGTGGCTCTTTGGGTTGATCCTTTATTTCTGGGCCAAGTCTGTGGCTCTTTGGGTTGATTCTTTATTTCTGGGCCAAACCCAAGGATCTCTTGGGTTGATCCTTCATTTCTGGGCCAAATCCAAGGATCTCTTGGGTTGATCCTTCATTTCTGGGCCAAATCTGTGGCTCTTTGGGTTGATCCTTTATTTCTGGGCCAAACATGAGGATCTCTGGGTTGATCCTTCATTTCTGGGCCAAACCCAAGGATCTCCTGGTTGATCCTTTATTTCTGAGCTGAACCTGAGGTTCTCCAGGTTGATCCTTCATTTCTGGGCCAAACCCAAGGATCTCTTGGGTTGATCCTTCATTTCTGGGCCAAATCTGTGGCTCTTTGGGTTGATTCTTTATTTCTGGGCCAAACATGAGGATCTCTTGGGTTGATCCTTTATTTCTGGGCCAAACTCAAGGATCTCTTGGGCTGATCCTTCATTTCTGAGCCAAACCTGAGGATCTCTTGGGTTGATCCTTCATTTCTGAGTCAAACTTGAGGATCTCTTGGGTTGATCCTTCATTTCTGAGCCAAACCCAAGGATCTCTTGAGGATGGTGAGCTCATGCATGGGCATTGGTGGGTTTCATCTCATGAAATATCTGCTTGGCACCAGGGGACACCTCATGGGACAACCTGGGGCTCGCTTGAGGTCCCACCTGGAGAGACCTGAGCGGGTTTTGATGGGAAGAATTAAGCTTGGGTGCGCCAACGATGGCGAGTGAGGGACAACCGGGGCTGGTGGCATTGGGAAACCCACCATGGAAGATGGGTTCTGGGGTGGGGTTGGAGATGGGTTCTGGGGTGTGGTTGGAGATGTTTGATGTTTTTATGGGTCCACAGAGCATCGCTTGGCCTCACCACCCAAGCGGGATGATGGGAAGGGGCTGAAGGGGTCTTATGGGCATTGCTCCAAGCGAGTGGAGCTTGCTGGGATGGGCTGGTGGAGCTTGCTGGGGTGGGCTGGTGGAGCTTGTTGGGGTGGGCTGGTGGAGCTTGCTGGGATGGGCTGGTGGAGCTTGCTGGGGTGGGCTGGTGGAGCTTGCCGGGATGCTGAGTCAGCACATCCAGTGCCCTCCCCTCGGAGCCGCGCCGTTCCCCACCACTTCCTGAGCAGGCTTTGCCTCTGTAACCGCTCGGGGCAGAACCGGTTGCGATAGCGGCGCCAGGATGACTCCGGGTCGCTGCCGGAGGCGAGAGGAACCCACTCGGCCCCGAGCGCGTGGTAGGACCCGGGGCCACGCGCCCACGGTCTCGCCGTGGGGTTTTGGGGTCTGTGGTGGCCACGTGGGGTGAGAACAAATCCTCTTCTTCATCCCGAAACCCAAGAGAGGACCTGGAGGGTGGAATGGACTCTGCGGGGATGTGCAGAAGGAGGGTGGAAACTTGGGGGTTTGGTTTTAGGAGAGGTGGGAGCTGGAGACCGTGATCGAGTGGGAGGTGGCCCTGTCCATGGCAGGGGGGTTGGAACTGGGTGATCTTTAAGGTCCCTTCCATCCCAAACCATTCTACGGTTCCATCACCGGTCCTCGCTCCAAAGCCCATCCATGGGGAAGGATGGGTGCTCGCTGGTTGCTTCAAGGTCTCCTCGTGCCCATTGAGACCTGCAACCATCACCGTGGGTTGCTGGTGGATGGGGAATGCAGGGCAGCTTTGGCCCAGAGCTGATGTGATCTCTATGGTCTTCTCCTCTGGGAACATCTGCATGTTTGTCCTTACTCCGTGGCTCACAGTTGTCTTAAAATGCTGATGTTGGGGTGTTGCTGGTTTTGGTAGTGCCAGGAGGTCCTTATCTCCTCTGCAGTTCCAGGTGGTGTGGTTTCTCTTGCGAAGAGCTTTCTGGAGTTGGTGGGACCAGGCCATTGGACCTGTCCTTCAGGTTATCTTGGTGTCTTTCCCTTCCATTGGGTTTCCTGTGGGGCAGCAAGGAGAGCTGAGCCCTGACCCATCTGCTCTCCAGCTTCTTGGGTTGGCCTCTTGGCCACTTGATGGCCTCCAGCCCCATCCCACGCCACCGTTTCAGATGATGCTTCCATCTCATGGTGCTTCCCATGGGGATGGAGGTGAGGTTTGATGATTTTACCCAAATCAGGCACAGGCCAAGGACTTGCTGAACCAAAAGGTAGGAGGTTTGGGCTCCTTCTGCACCAAAATGGCTTCATCTTCTGCCCGAGCAAGGCTTTGGGATGTCTCTGAGCCCCTCTGAAGGTCGCTACCCCTTGAAGTTGAGTTGTTGGAGGATGGTTTAGTTGTTGGGAGAAGAATATTTGGGGTGCTGCTTATTTAACCTCAACGTCTTTTTGGATAGAAAAGGGGCTTTGTGTTGGAGATCTGATGCCAAAGCAAGAGCAGGTTGTCCAGCTTGGAAGATCTCCAAGGCTGGAGGTGCCACGGTGTTGCTGGGGGGGGGCCACCCTCCATCCCTGTGTACAAAACGAGCCTGGGAAGGAGATGGAAGAATGGGAATTGTGTCGATCCCCTGCCTCCCAGACATCTTTTGGATGTCTTGTGCCCGGCCTCTCTTGCTGGAGGAATCCCACGTGAGCATCTGGTTGTGGAGGAGAAGAGCTCTGACCTGCTCCTTGCCAGCTCTGTCCCTCCTCAGAGACATCTCCAGTCCTTGGTTTGGAGCCCAATCCTGGCTTTCCCAGTTCTTCTCCACTGAAATGGAGAAGAAGAAGAGCGAAGCCGGTACAACTAAAACCATGGGGTCCTTTGAGGAGCACCAAGAGGTGCTCATCTCATCCCTTCAGGGTGCTCTTACCCCCACCTTGGGTTTTTCACCCCATTACAGGGCTGGACGTCGTTCTTGGAATCTGGAGGGGCCAAGGGACCTGTGTTGCTCCCAAGAAGCCCAACCAGAAGCAAACATGGAGCTGTTGGATGAGACGCCGTGAGCTGCCAGCACACCGTGCTTTGAAGAGCTCCTCAAGGTCACCTGCCCATGGGCTTAGGAGCTTCCTTCAATCCCACCTTGACCTGCAAAGGAGGAAGAAATGTTCCTGGTTTCCATCTTCAAATGGGTGAGAGCTTTCATCAGAGCGGGACCCAGAGCCACGTGCAAGGAAACCCAACCCCGAACGTGCCCGTCCTCAGGAGGACACGTGAAGTTCAGGTCTCTAGCCAAGCCCTGGTGCAGCAGAACCTGTCCCCACACCAGCTCGTCCGTGTTCAGGAGCAAAATCTCCAGCTTGCTTCTGCCTGGCCACAGTGAAGGTTGGAGAACATGAGCATGGTGTCCAGCTCTGGCACCACCGGGCGTTGAGGACATGGTGTTTCTCCATAGCTCTTGAGGAGTCATCCCATGGTGTGGCTCCATCCACTGTTTTTTTTCCAGCACTGGTGGTCACTCTCGTATTTTTTGACCACAAAAGGAGGTGCGTGGAGTCAATTTCTTTTCTTTCCAGCTTATTTCCAACACGTGGAGGCCATCTCAGGCTCTGGTGGCCACGAGTGATTCTTCTGGTACCTTCAGCTCTTGAATGAAACACTTTGAGATTAAAGCCTGAGCCTTGAGTAGGAGCTTGGTCTTCAATTCCAGAGCTAAACGGTGCCTTGCGACATCTCGGGTTGCTCAGAAGATGATGATGCAATGAGTCACCCCTTGCCTCACAGCGTTGCTCAAATGGTGAGGTCCCTCAGCCTGGCTGGAGAGGAGATAAAAGATCTCTTCTTGCCTCTTTGTTTAGATAAAAACCAAAGCCTAGGAGAGCGTGCGTGGGCTTCGGGGAGGAGATCAACCAGGTTCGAGGGCTTTTGGAAGCCCTAGGGTGGCTCAGAAAAGTCCTGGCGCGAATTCCAGTCCCAATTTGTTGAAACTTTGATTTTGGAGGAGCCCAGTTCTGGTCCAAACCAAGTCGTCGCCCTCTGGAGAAGCCTGGTTTGTCTTCTCTTGGCTGGAGACCGGTTCACCCCATCCTCAGACCGATGTCCTTTGTGGTGGGAACCCAATTGAGCTGGGAGCTGCTGGAGAGCTCGAGTTGGAACTGAGACTCCTTCCTCATCTGTTATTGCTGAGATAACTCCTCCAGCCTGTCTTCATCCATCACATCCTCCAGTGTCTGATGGTTGGGAACCTTCCTTCGGCTCACTTTGCTGGACGTTGGATCTATCAACATCTCCATAACCTCCTGATGATCTCCTGGTGATCACAGCTACTGTTCCTTGTGGTGTTGGTCTTAAATTACGCGTTGAGTAGCTCCGGTATAAAGTCAAGTGGTCCCTTTGTGTAGGAAGCATCTGCCCTATGAAGAGTGGTGACCTGGGAAAGCACCTCAAGGTGCCTCCTGGTGTTTCTTGGGGTGGTGGTGTTGGCTTAGACAACATTTTTGCCCCCTGATAGGCTGTGGAGCCTCTCGAGCGTGCCGTTCATCGCGTACCGACCCTGACCAGCATGGCCTCGACCAGCTGGGGCTCTCTGGGCTCCTCTGGAGATGTTGGCATTTCTCAACCCATGACCTTTGAGACGCGTTGTGTGATTCACCATCACCAAATTGATCTAGAGCCACATCTAGGAGATCTCCTGGTCTCTCCGTGACCGCTCCTGGGCTGGGAAACTCAAGGGAAGGAGTTTGGTGTGCGTTCTGACCACGGACTCACGTGATGGCTCCTCTTGGATGGCTTTAACCCTTGGCTTAGAGGAAGGAGAAGAGAGGAGAGACCAAAGAGAAGAGAGGAGAGACCCCGATGTGAGGTTGTTTGACCTCTCGGAGGTCATCTGAGATGAATTCAGCTCCGTGCTCTCTCGGGAGCCACCGCGCTCCTGCGGCCGGAGGAGCAGCTTCTCGTTGGATTACCATAGAGGGTAAATTGGAGCCTCCTCAATCCAAGGCGTTGAACTCCCTCATCCCTCCCCGTTTCCAAGAAGCCGGGATTTGCAGGGAGTGCAGCTCGTCGGGAGGAGATAAATCACTGCCTGTTTTCCTCTAAAGGAGACAGCAGCTAAAAATAGGAGCCGGCGCTGGAGCTGCCGAGAACAAAAGAGCCCCTGGAAGGCTCCTGCCACCACCTTCCTTGGCCATCGGTGCCCTCTGCCCCTTTCCATCCCCACGCTGGGATTTAGGGAAGTGTTTGGGATCAGGAGGGTTGGGGTTTTTCCCCATCCTTTCCCCCCTTCCCCCCCCGGAGTTCCCAATCCTTGGTGACTCAGCCTTTCCCGAGCCAACGCTGCCGGTCTTCCGTGACCTTGGCAGCTTGGACCTGGATCCCACCAGGCTTTTCCAACGTGAGTTTGAAGCCAGAAGGACCTGATCTAGCGAGTCAGGGATGCTGCCACCTCTCTAGGACCTCTGGAGAAACCCCAGTGCTGTGTGTGGTCCCAGCTCTGCACCTGGATGAAAGCTCCAACCCCATCGTCTCCAGATGAGACCTTAAACGTTGGAGGTGCTCAGCCTTAAAGGTCTCACCTCTGTGGTGTCTCACCTCAGATGGGAAGCCAAGCCTGGCTTTTCATGTCCCTCCTCTGCTTCTGAGGCAGGTCCTGGCCTGCCTTCCTATCTCCATAACCAGTGTGGTGGCCACGTTCCTCCTCGGTTTATGGCGTGTGACCCATAATCCATAGAATAAGCACAAACATGGGGCAGCTGTGTCCATCCTGGACGTGGTGGAGGTCACTTTGGGCTGGAGAGCCCCCAAGCTGTTGCAGCAAACCCCATCTCCTTGGCCCCATGTTTCCCATTCCTCTCCTGGGATCTGCAGCTGGGTCCTGGTCTCTCTCATCTTTGACCTTCAAGGCTCTCTGGGTTGTTGGGTGGTGTGTGGTGGAGGCCAAGCTGCTCCTTGCACATCCCTTTTCTCCAGGAGCCCCAGGCGTGGTCGGTGCTGGGTCTGCACCCTCCACCAAGCTGTGGACACCTCCTTCCCATGGCCTCCTGGTCATTTCCACCATGCTGGGGAGCTCCAGGCAACTCTAGGGCTGCTGGGCATCCCATGGCCCAGAGATGATGATGATGGGAGCAGGGAGGTGGGACAGTGCCTTGTCCCAGCAGCAAGCTTGCTTGCCTGGGCATGGTTTGCAACAGGAAGCAATGTGGTTTCACCCAGCTCTGCCTCAGTTTCCCCAACCTCTTGGCCTTGCTTTCCATCCAGCTGGGACAGGTGGTGAGTCCATGTCCTGGATCTCCATGTCCTGGACCTCAGTGTCCTGCCCTGAGCTCAGCTGATGGAGCCTCTGGGCCAGGTAGGTCCAGATGCAGCCAAAAGCTTTTTCTCCTCTTGAGGAAGAACCTGACTGGGCCTGATGTATCTCAGCAGACCCTGCAGACCTTCAGGAGATGATTTAGCTATGCTGGGGGGGTTGCCCAACCCCGGAGCAAAGCGAAGCTCCTCAAAGCCCCAGATGAAGCTCCGTGTGCTGGTCCAAGGGTGGAGAAACACCCTGGTACCAGCCACGCTCACGTCCATGGAGCTGGTGGAACCACTCTTCTTCATAGGATGGACCAAGACAACCCTTGGTTGGCCGTGGCTCCGTGCCCATCAGATGGTTGAGCGTGGGATTAAACCCTCTTAAGAGCAGCTTGGAAATCCTCCCGTAATCCGGAGTGGGCTGGAGGAGGACGGACAGGCAGCGGGGGTTTGTCTGCTGGGGAAGCTTTTGACACACAATAAATCACTTGATTGCATCTTGGGTTGAAGAAGCTTCCCTTGGCGCTGACCTTGGACCTCTCTGTTGCAGATGAGCCTGATCCTGCCCTCTCCGGCGCCGTCCCGGCCGCAGCTCACAGGACCGACCTCGGGTGAGTCCCAAGGGATGTTGTGGAGCACCCAGGAGCTCGTCTCCTCTTGCTGGTGGTGCTCCTTGTTACACAAAGTCCCAAAACATCTCCCTGGGTGGCCCTGGGAGGGTTGTCCCACCACCGCAGGTGGCAGCAGGTCCCTCTGGAGCCCACCAGCACAGTGCCCTCGAATCCATCTCACTTGTCCTGCTTCCCATCAAACCACTCAGCTTCTACCCACCCTGAATCACCCTTGGGGGCCATTCCCAGTTCCCCTTGGGCCCATCCCAGTTCCCTCCTGGGGACCATCCCCAGTTTCCCTTGGGTCCTCCTTGGGTTCCCCTTGAGAAGCCTCAATATGGGGATCTGGTGTCATTAGAGGTTCTCCACTTCCTCACGGAGCCTCCCACCACCCCAGCAGAAGGGCTTGAAGCTCTTGTAGATCCTGTCTCATCCCTGTTGGTCCCATGCCAGGTGTCTCCAATCCCTCAAGGCACCTTGGAGACCATCAAGTGCCTCTGTTGCACCCTCACAGCCCTCACCATGTCCCTTCTTCCAGAGAAAATCCTCCAAGCCCAATATAGGACTTTGAAAACCACCAGGCTGGGACAAGACATCCAACAGCACCCATCTGGGTGGCGTGGGGCCACCCAATCCCATTGTAGAGCTCACTCTCTGGAGGCTTTTATGTTCTCCAGCTGCTTCAAGGGGTCTTCTCAGCTTTGAGGTCCTTCCTAGGAGGGTTTAGAAGAGGATGGGGAGGAACCACCTCGATCCACCATGATTTGGGGGCTCTGCACAGGGTAGAAAGACTTCCCACTCCTGCTGTGGAGAGGGACCACTCCAGGACTTCATTTCATCATGGAGACAAACCATCCTTTGGTCCCAGAGACCTTTGGCATGGTCCATGTTGATACTTTGAAGAGCTCTTTGGCCTGGTAGTAACAACTGTCATCGCCAAGAGGTGGGGAAAATGGAGGCCAGAAGGTGTCCAAACACCCCGAGGAGTTCGGAGGGGAAAGGGGAGGAGAAGCAGAGGGTGGGGTGGAGCAAGGAGAAGATGACTTCTGACCTAGGGCAGGAATGGGTGATGTGCTGATGGGAACCCAACGCTCCTGTTGTACCTGGCGTGAAGGTGGCAGAGCCATCGCTGAGAGGAGCTTGGGGCAAAGCCAGGAGGAGATGCACGAACCATCACAGCTGAGGGTGGTGGGAAGGGATGGGCTCAGGTTTTCTCCGAGTCTTTAATATTTGGGGCAATATGGGACTTCCCATGAAGTCCCCAACCTGGTTATGCCATGACACCACTCAAGCTCACTCTGGTTCCAGGACAACCCTTGTGGACACGGAGATGTTTCTCCTGTCCCATTAACTGGTTATTGACTCTCCCAACTTCTTTTCAGCTCCACGACCGAAGAGCGTTTGGAGTTCAAGAAGGTTTTGTACCGAGCGGATGCCAGGAGCTCCTTGGACCTACGAAACATGACCGTGTCCACCAGCGTGACCTGGGACACCTCCACCCTGGAGAGCAGAGCGAGCGATGGGAGAGAAGAAAGCACTTTTGAGAGGCTCTCTGGCTTGAAGGACACACAGTGCGTGAAGGAGTCGGCGTTCGTCGTGGAGCCCCAGGGTGTGAACACCGTGCAGGTGGATCCCGAGCAACTGGGGAGCGACTCCGAGGACCTGGATGGTGGGAAGGCATCGGTGGAGACTCCCAGCCCTTGCTCTGGGGCATCGCTTGGTGGTGGGGAAGAGAAATATCTTAAAAATGAACCAAAGCAACTTGAAGGCCTCAGCAAAGAGCACTTAGATAGAAGCAAGAGGGGAATCCAGAGGGTCGATTGGATTTCCAGACCCACCAAAAGCCCAAGTCCTCACTACAAAGACATCAGCAAGCCGACAGATGTAGCAACCACCTTGCCCTTTCGGGGCCAAGCCGTGCGTGAAGTGCCTCCTCCGCTGACCCCAACGGTGTTCAGAAAAACCCTCAACCCTGTCCTGGGCAAATCCAAAGCCCTGGAGAGCTCCTCATCCCACAGGAGGGGGCTGATGGTTGACTCGGACTTGGGCGACGTCAACCCGCTCAACGCGGCCGAGTGGACAATCCAGAAGCCGGGTCTTCAGCTCGGCGCAGACCTCGCCGTCGGCAAACAGTCCTGGATGGTCAACGCCGAAGACTCAGTGGAGAGGATCCCGTTGATGTCTCTGGAGCCCTCTCCCTGCAGCTCCTACGAGATCGAGATGAGGCCCTACGTGTGCAGCGTCTTGTTGGAGGAGCAGGGCAAAGAGGAGCTGGGGCCGGAGGAGGACCCGACGGTGTACACCTGCATCGAGTGCAGCATTTACTTCAAGAAGAAGGAACATTTGATGGATCACATGCTTCAGCACAATCGTGGACCAGGGAGGGACCAAGACAGAGATGCTTTGGGAGGGCAGTGTCAGTTCTGCTGCAACGAGTGCGGGTGGGCCTTTGGAGACCCCACTTCTTTGGAGCAGCACAAGAGGCTCCACCAAGAGTCCAGGGAGAAGATCATCGAGGAGATCCAGAAGTTGAACGAGTTCCCGGACGAAGGTCGGGACGCGCGGCTGCAGTGCCCCAAGTGCGTCTTCGGCACAAACTCCTCCAAGATCTTCGTCCAACACGCCAAGATGCACGTCAAGGAGAGGAAGGACCAAGGAGCCAAGACCCTGAATCTCTTTGGAAGCGCGGGCAGCGGAGAAATACGGGATAGCCCCGTGCACGGCATCTACAAACCCTTCAAACCAAATGAACACCTGACCCTGCAGATGCAGGGACCACCTCACGGCAGCGGCAAAGGGCTCAGCACCTGCATGCTCTGCAGCTTCCCGGCCCCCAACGAGAACATCCTCAAGGAGCACATGAAATACGCCCATTCCCACCTCTCCTGGGACGCCGAGGTCTACGAAGAGGATCCCAATCAACCAGGAACCAGCAGAGATGCCTACAGCCCAGCCCGGCCAGCCCGCTTCGCCGAGCCGGATTATTTCGGCAAAGCAGAGCGACTTTTCCCTCCTCCTCACCGGGAGAGCACGTTGCACTATGAAGGTGTCCATGGTTTTGCCCTGACTCACCCAAGGCTTGAGAAGAGCAACGGGGCGAGTAAACGGGACTACCAGACGTCGGGGTTCCACGCCAGGAAAGCGGCTCCGTACGCCGCTCCCCATAAAAACCTGGGCTTGTCCGGCTTCCCCTCCGCTAAAGCTTATTCCCAGTTGGCTCTGCAGCAGCTGAAAAAAAAAGCAGCAGCTCAGCACCTCGAAGGAGAAGGAGGAGATGGTCTCAGGAGCCACCCGATGGGGCTGGAGGAGCTCAGGCACAAGTGGATGTTGGCCAACGACGCTGGCGGCATGGAAGAGGAGATCTCTGTGAGCGCGGGGATGGATTTGAGCGAGGGCAGAGGCGTCAAAGCCGTCACGGTCCCACAAGCTGCCTTGGACCTCAAGAGGACGTTCAGAGACACCTTGAAGGCCACAGACTCTTCGATAGCTTCGGAGGAGCAGCAGCAGCAGTTGCGGAAGATGATCCCCATCGTTCTCCTGGAGAAGGTGAACCTGCACCCCAAGGCGACGAAGCGGCCCCGGGCGAAGCTGTTCAAGAAGAAACCGACGCTCCCTCCCCGGGAATTCATGATGGAAGAGCCCCTTCCCTTGGATATGCTCCTACTGGATTCTCCTCTGGAGCTCGATGACCTCTTGGACTCCGACTCACCCATGCTGAAGAACGAGGAGAGGAAATGTCCCTATTGCCCAGACAGGTTCCACAACGGCATCGGGCTGGCGAACCACGTGCGGGGCCACCTCAACAGGGTGGGGGTGAGCTACAACGTCCGTCATTTCATCTCAGCAGAAGAAGTGAAAGCTATTGAGCAAAAATTTTCCTTCCAAAAGAAGAAGAAAAAAGGTAGTATGTATTCAATTCACCGTGCTTTCTATTTTCTTGGTTTAATCGGTGGGGTTTTCTCCTCCCCCCAAGGATGGGTACGTATGGTACGGCGGGCAACCTTGAGCCATGGTGGCCACGGCACAGCTGGTGGTGCTTGGTTGGCTCGGGTGCAATCCCACCCCCTCTCCCAAGCCCTGATCCCGGGGTTTTGAGGGGTGGCCTTGACTCCCTGCCCTTCTTCTCCGCAGTTGCAAACTTCGACCCGAGCACGTTCAGCCTGATGCGGTGCGAGTTCTGCGGCGCCGGTTTCGACACGCGAGCTGGGCTCTCCAGCCACGCCAGAGCCCACCTGAGAGACTTTGGGATCACCAACTGGGAACTCACCATCTCGCCCATCAACATCCTCAAGGAGCTGTTGGCCAACTCGGCGGAGCATCCGATGCTGCAAGCGGCGATGGGAGCGGAGCCCTCGTCCCCGAGCCGAGAGAGGGAAGCTCATGGTGGCTTCGTGCCTCGCAAGAGCATGACCCCCATGTCCGAGTGCAGCATTCCAAGGTCTCCCCTCTCCCCGTTCCCCCCATCCTGGGGAGATGAGTCCCTGCAGTCCTACAGAGATGGTGAGTGTCCCAGAAAAACCCTTTTGATCACCCCAAACGGTCGCGTCGCACTGCGCCGATCCCCGCGATGGGTGGGTTGGGTTGGTGGAACCTGGTGTTGATATCTCCTCCATCGTTGGTGCTCTGTGTCCTGTGAAATCCACTGCTGGTTTTGGGGTGGATGGATGGAGGTGTGGCAGAGGAAAGGGGCAGTGTGGTCTCTCCAGGCGTCGCATCCCACCAGGAAGTCCCATTTTGGATGTTCAGGCTTTGGTGTTTGAAGAGTGATGGGTTGAGGAGTGAGGTTTCCATCAGGGAAAGCCCCAGAGCTTCACAAATCACAGGGCAGAGCGTGGCTGGAGGGAAGGAGAAGACCCTGGTGGCTGGGATTGGTCCAGCCAGGCAGGGTCTGCTCTGGGGATCTGTGGTCATCCCTCGGCTCCGTGTTTTCCGTAGGTGTTCTCTTACCACGAGGAGGGTGGTAAAAGGTCCCTCCCAAATGGATTTGGGTCTGAGCTGGTTCCTCTCCATCGGTGGAGCCCCAAATGAATTCACACAGGATCCAAAGCAGAGCCCAGCCCAGGCAGCTTCCAGGTTTCCCCTGCGAGCCTCCAAAAAACCTGATTTTGCCCCAAAAACTTGACAGCTTTCTTCCAAAGACACAAAACTTCCTCGTCCAGTAGGAAGAACAACGACCTACTGACGCTTCTGGCAATGTCTTGAGGTCCTTGAAGCAGCTTCTCGTTGGGTTCTGCTCAGCTTAATCCTATGTTAGATACCTCCCCGCAGCGAGAAGCTCTCTGTCGTTCATTGAAACATCTTAAGCCTCATGAGTGCAAATTAAAACACAAACCAACCCAAAACTCTTCCTTCTTGGCATGGGGAACCTTGGATGAGGAACAGCAACCAGCCTGGGGTGGTGGTCGGTGCCAACGGGAGGCGTTTTGGAGGGCTCAGCTGGGTTCTGCTGCCAGCAGCTGGATGCTCCTGCCACCAGTGACCATGGCTCGGTGATTTTTAGGTCTCCCAGTGCCCCAAATCCCCTGGCAGGAGCCATCAGGGATCACACCCCTGTTTTGAAAACCAGGGCTCGGGGATTTTGGAGTTAAGAGAGGTGGAAATCTCCCAGTGGAGGAGCGCGGCCGCTCTTCGGTAGCTACTTCTCGTTGGAGAAGAGGTCAATGGAGCTCCTAACGAGGCAGCTTTAATATCAAACGTCCTCGATTCGATGTAGTTTTGGGAAAATAAAATAGGTCAGGTCTAGAAATACCAACTCACTCATCGGTCCGGGCAACGTCACTTCGGTTTTACGGCGTGTGATGTTGACCCAGGGTTGGGAACATCTCCTGCTCCTTGCTGGGCCCATCTCTGTTGCCTTGAAAGACCCCGTGGCCTAAGGTTTTGATGTCCTTCCTCAATTGTGGAGCCCCAAACTTGCCCACTGGACTCTTAAGGTGAGGTCACACCAAGATGTGGGACCATCACAGGTGGCCCTTTTGGCCATGGGGGCACGTGGTTGACTCCCACTGAGCTTCCCAGCAAGCAAAGCCCCCAGATCCCTCTCTGCAGAGCTGAGGACACGTGGAGGACTGAGAGCTCCTTCCAGTGGACAACGAGTGAACAAGGGATGGGGTCTGAATGTCAAAGGCTCCAGAATTGATGTTAGGGGTGTCCTGGGGGAACCCTGGTGTGGTCTGCTTGGAGCTCCAAGGGGGGAAAGACCCCGTGGCCGCTTCACTTCCTCCCCCCACCTCTCTTTATTGTGTGAGCCAAGGTGGCCGGGGCCAGGAGGAGCCCATGGCTGGTGCCTGGGGTGGGGACAACCACAGCCTGAGCCTCGGCGAGGGGCTGGAGGAGATGAGAGGAGGAAAGCTCTTCCAGCAGCACAACTAGAGCTGGCTGAGGACCTTTATTGTTGATTTTATGGGGTTCTTTGAGCCTTGTGTCTTCTTCAACCCTTTGAGTTGAGAGCAAAGACCTCAGCAGCAGCTCCGATTTCCATCCTGCCCTTTGCTTCCCGTGGTGAATTGTGGTTGCCCTCCATGAAGTCATCGAGATGCTTTGAGGACGTGGCCTTGGGTCCTCCTTCCCTTCCAAGAAGTGCTGTGGGTGTTTGGTGGGAGAAATCAGGTTGGGATTTGTCCATCGAGGTGAAAGAGTTGAGTTCAAGCTTAATTCTGCTCTGCTTCAGAGCTTGAAACCAGGATAAGGTTGAGGATGGAGATGTGGGACGAGTGGGACCTCAAACCACTCTCCAGCTTGAGGAGCTTCACGCTCCGCGCGCGCTGGATTTCCTTAAAATGCTGGGGTTTGGGCCACCACGCCAAAAAAATGGGTAAATTGGGAAAGCTTTGAGATCCCCAGCGAGCTCTCACGTGAGCAGAGCAGGAGCCCGTGGAGGTAACGACCCATGGGTGACTTTTGTGTTGACACCCAAGCCTTGAAGCCTCCTGATGATGCTCCCAAGGCACGTTGGGAACCTCCTCGTTTGGTTTCGAGCCCGAAACGCCGCGCTCGGGGCTTCGTGCCGAGAGGATCTGGCGCAATTGGCCAAGGAACGAGGTGAGATTGATTTAACTCTTGCTCTTGAGAAGCAGCTGAGCAAACAGGAGAAGGTTTGGAGGTGGGAGATGCCCCAATCTGGAGCCAGGAAGAGTTTCACTGCGTTTTCAAACCCCGCTCGTCCCCGCGTCTCCTCGAATCGTTCGTGTTGCCGTTCTCCGCTCGTGTTTTATGCTAATTGCTTAATTTAGGGAGGGTTTGAAGTGATATTTTAATGAGCTGAAGGCTGTCAGTGAGCGGTAACGGTGGGAGGACCTCGTGGAAAGGCGGTGGTGGCACCACACCAGACCCGGCGGTGGCTTTGCGGCGCGGTGCCGGCAGCGCCGCTGCTCGTGCCCCGTGGCAGCTCAGCATCTGCAGGTCTCCACCAACCCCTTCCTGCTTCCTTCCTCTCCCCTTCCAGGCGTGTGAGCTGCCAGAAGGTCTCTGCCAATGTCATGGGATGCCTCTTGAGGTGTTGGGAGCTAAGAACATCCGTAGGCTCTCAACCGAAAGCCCACGGGGCTGGGAGGGGCAAAATCCCCTTTTTTGGGGCTTCTCATGAGGCTGCAGTGGGAAACAAAGGTGGAGGATTCAGAGGAGTAGGGTGGTGCTTCTCCACTCTTGGGTTTGAAACCAAGTCACCAGCCCTGGGGGACAGAAGGTGACGTGGGGACAGAAGTTGCCCTTCTTGGAGCTGCTCGAGGGTGGGACGAGAAGAAGAAGAAGCGGCGTTGGGAATGGGTTCAACGCACGCTCGTGTTGCCAAGGAAGGGAGCAGGAGAGCCCAGGTTGGCTCTTGGCAGTCTCATCCTCTTGGCTGCTCCTTTAAAACCAGGAAAAAAACCCCAACAAACCTCTGGGAGCAGAACTGAAAGTGGAAGGGGAGGAGGAAGCAGGTGGTTGGGGCTGCGGTGAGAACATGAACTCGGCGCCGCTGGTTGTTGATGGGAACGTTTGTGGCCAAAACAGGATGTTCTGAGATACCAGGGGGGTGTCGGAGGTGACCGGTTCCCTCCCACAGCCAAGTCCACGGTGTCTAAACCAACCTTGGAGCTGGCTCAGTTGGAGACTCCCCCACCACAGCCCTCGCCCTTGGGAAGCCGGCGGCACCTTTGGTGTTTTTATTATCAAGAGGCACCGCTGCTTGTTTTGCCCACAGTTGGCAGCCACAACAGCTCGGGCTCTTCCACAGCCCCACATCTTTCAACCTTCTCCTTTCTGCTCCTGATTTTGGGCTCTC
Source organism: Aegotheles bennettii (assembly GCA_013398125.1). Lineage (NCBI taxonomy): Eukaryota > Metazoa > Chordata > Aves > Caprimulgiformes > Aegothelidae > Aegotheles > Aegotheles bennettii. Next base: position 2,107 of record VZRW01000609.1, on the reverse strand, counting down.
CAACACTCCCCAACCCAGCTGAATCCCCCCCTTGAAGGTTCCTCCTGCAGCATCCCGGCGGCAGCGCCGCGCGGAGCAGCACGGTCACGGCAGAGTTCCCTCTGGTTATGGTTTTTAACACCTTCAAAACCTGAAAACCTTTCTTCTCCCCCCATTTCCTGGGAGATCACCACCTCCTGAGCCATCCCCAGTTGTCCTCGTGGAGCTGGTGGCTTCTCCGGGGACGTCCCCGTGCTCAGAGGTGGCTTTCCCCGCGGTGTTGTGCCAATGAAGGTTGGTTCTGCTGCTGCAGCCGCCTCCTCCTCGGAGCCCTGGAGGTTGTTTGTGTCTCTCCTGGCTCCCAAGCTCTTGGCAGCCACCTCGGAGAACACGTGGTGCTTCTTGGCAGGCGGTGGAGAGCGTTAGGCAATCGCATCCTCCTCCGAACGGCTCCCTCCTTCCTCACCACCCTCCTTCCCAGCCACCCTCACCTTGCTGTCCCCCAGGCTCAGCACCGTCCTCCTCCATTCTTCTTCTCCCTTTTTTTTTTCCTCTGGATTTATCTCCCCGTGGATTCTTTCTCCATCCCAAACCACGAGGTCTTCTGCTGAACGTGGATTTCTCCTCTCCGTCTGCTCCCGTGCGGCGACCGTGAGGTTTCACCACGTCTAAGAAGAGGAGCAAAAGGGGCATTTGCTGGTCCACCCCGCGCAGAGCAGGAGAAGACTGGGTCTGTCCTTCCTTCTGGAGCACATCCAACATGATGTGGGGGTTTGGGACAGGGTCAGTTTAATGTCACAGGCTCAGGGAACGAGTCCCAAACCGCCTCTATCTCCTGCTTTTGCTTCTGTTGAGCCCCCCAAGATGAAGACTCAGAAGTAGGGCTTGACCCCACCACACCCAAGGTCCTGCTTTGGCTGGAGAGTCTTGGGGTCCCTCTTGGGATCTCCTGGGTTGGAAGGGACCCATGAGGATCACTCCTGACTCCACACCAGGCACCTGAAAAGTTCAGCCTGATATCTGAGTGGGTTCTCCAAATGCTTCTTGAACCCCAGCAGCCTTGGGGCCATCACCTCATCCCTGGGGAAGCTCATTCCAGGGCTTGACCACCCTCTCCATGAAGAACTCCTTCCTAGTGGCCAATCTGAACTTCTCCTGACACAACTTCAAACTGTTCCCTCGTGTCCTAGGAAGTTGTAGACAACAACGAGGTCACCGCTCGGTCTTCTCTTCTCCAGGCTGACCAACCCTGCTGTCCTCAGCTGCTCCTCACAAGCCCTCTGCTCCTTTCACCATCTCTGTTGCCTTCCTTTGGACATGTTCTCATGGTTTGATGTCCTTCCTCAATTGTGGAGCCCCAAACTTGCCCACTGGACTCTTAAGGTGAGGCCACACCAAGAGGTGGGACCATCACGGGTGGCCCTTTTGGCCATGGGGGCACGTGGTTGACTCCCACTGAGCTTCCCAGCAAGCAAAGCCCCCAGATCCTTCTCTGAAGGGCTGAGGACACGTGGAGGACTGAGAGCTCCTTCCAGTGGACAACGAGTGAACAAGGGATGGGGTCTGAATGTCAAAGGCTCCAGAATTGATGTTAGGGGTGTCCTGGGGGAACCCTGGTGTGGTCTGCTTGGAGCTCCAAGGGGGGAAAGACCCCGTGGCCGCTTCACTTCCTCCCCCCACCTCTCTTTATTGTGTGAGCCAAGGTGGCCGGGGCCAGGAGGAGCCCATGGCTGGTGCCTGGGGTGGGGACAACCACAGCCTGAGCCTCGGCGAGGGGCTGGAGGAGATGAGAGGAGGAAAGCTCTTCCAGCAGCACAACTAGAGCTGGCTGAGGACCTTTATTGTTGATTTTATGGGGTTCTTTGAGCCTTGTGTCTTCTTCAACCCTTTGAGTTGAGAGCAAAGACCTCAGCAGCAGCTCCGATTTCCATCCTGCCCTTTGCTTCCCGTGGTGAATTGTGGTTGCCCTCCATGAAGTCATCGAGATGCTTTGAGGACGTGGCCTTGGGTCCTCCTTCCCTTCCCAAGAGCACGTCTGGTGGATGAATGAAGGTTAAAAAAACCCTTCTGGAGGGTCTGTACATGAGGGGTCGACTTCAAAGCTGGGTCAGGTTCTTCAGGGTCACGT
>VZRW01000607.1:0-53044 GCA_013398125.1 Aegotheles bennettii | reverse complement strand
CCAACCCCCAGGATTCTGTGATTAAATTGCTATTTTATATCAATAAACATATTGTTACTTCTCCCTTACCAGTGAAGTTCATCACTCCATCTGTGACACCTACCAACCAATCATCCTCCCAAAGTGTTTACACAGCTGAGCACTGCTTGTGAGCTGATTTACTGTGTGCAGGGCGGCATCAGATGAAACATTACTGAGTCAAGGAGTTACATCAGTGAACATATTACTGGGGCTGCTGCTTGTGTGTGTGCGGGTGATGAGCAGTGAAGACACTGCTCTCTCTGTTGTCTGTGTGGCTGATGATATTAATGTTGTGTGTTTATCTGCATCTTTGCCATATGTACTCAGCCTGGACTTTGGCTGGACTTGCAAAAAGGAACAGCGCAGCCCTCTGAGATAGGATACACCTCCTGGGTCTTGGACCATACCAGATTTGGCTCCAGTAGATGAAGAAAAGAAAATTCCCTTCATTCCAGGATTCAGCTGCTGCTTAAGTAAGCACTGTCTGCCCTCAAGTTGTGTACATCCTGCTAGCAGGGTCTCAGTGCAAGCTAAAAGATGTCCAAATAAAAATAATCCTGTAGAAGTCACATAATGAAGATTCACCTCACGTGTCACTTTCCTCCAAAATCGAGATAAACTTCAGGGAATTAAAAATTAAATATCTGAATTTGGAGTTTTGTGGGGCTAGAAGTGAAGACAAATACCAAGAGGAATAATTGTTGATCATGTGCTGGCTGGGTGAGCCACTCACAAGTGGTTTATTTTCGTTTATATTTTATAAAGCCTTCCAAAAGCAAATATGACATTTGGGCTTCTTATGAACCAGGGTGGGCCATGACTTTCTAAAACCTGTCCCTGTGGGTTTGATTTCTCAAACAGTATATACCTCAGTGCTATCAGGCCCTGGTCAAACCAAAGCAAAATGCTGTATGGCAAATGCTTCTGAAAAATCAGTCACATTTATATACATTGCTAGAGAGAGCAATATCTCACTAGATTTTGATGAGGTTTTTCAGTCATTAAATGCTGGGAATCTTCTCAAAATCTTTCTCAAAAGAAGATCTACAACATCTGGCATGAAACAGACTTTTGGAGACAAAGAGCTGTTCAGTCAGCCATAATATGCTCTGTACTACAACCAACTACAGCAGTGAAATGAGCTTTCTATGGAGTTGTGTGGTTTTGAACAGCACTAAAGCGTGAATTGATCTGAATGTTCAAACTGGTCACACATTGCTTTGGGACTTCTAGAGGACACCATAGCCAAAAAGAGGTTCAGAGCAAATTCAGTGACACAAAACGATACATCCACATCAAATATGGTGAAAAGCCCAGGCTGGTTTGCTCTGAGAGCAATGCTAACTAGCCAGAGTAAAGCACTGCACTACCATGACTGTACTGTTTCTGGAAACTAAGCTAGAATTTTCCTCACCATGGAAACATGCCAGTTTATTTGGCAACAGCTCGGGCAAGCCTATATGGTATCTCTATATTAGGCCACCTGTGTAAACATACCTAATTCATCACACCTAAGTGGGAGGGAGGGTTTCTTATCAAGGACCTATATGCAGCAAATATATATATATATATATACACACACACACATATATATATATATAATATATATATATGAGTTAATGCTACCTATTAAAATCTTCATAGTTCTCCAATCCTTCGTTCATGTATATTTCACACTAAGCTGTAAAATTCGTACACTTTGCTGTTGCTGGTGTGTTGCTTTTAAATAACCAACCAACTACCTATTTCCATTTTTAAAAGACTAACAAAGGTCAGCACAAAATCAGGATCTAAAGAGCACTGAAATAAACCTAAGCGTTCAGAAGATAGACCATCCACTCCAGTAAGAATTTACTTCACATTCCAAGTAGTTTTGTTCTTGTACAATTATTTATTATTATTAATAATGTGGCAGCTTTTACAAGTCTGATCACAAAGCAGGATTCAGTGGTGTTAGGCAGCAAACAGAATAAAAGACTGTCACTGCCCCAAACTCATTGTCAATTAACTGAACACAGTATTTGTAAAAGTGAAGATCAGAGCAAACAAGGATTTTAAGGTTCACTTACACCTACACTCAGAACACAGCAGAAGAAATAGTTGGAAAATAAAGCAAATCTGATGGTTCCATGTAGTATCATTATAAATGTGTGACTTTTGTCTGAACAAGCCCCAGCATTTTATGACCTGATACAGCAAGACTTTTGATTCATATCAGATTGAAGTTCAATGGTTTTCTCTTTCACTTTATCTTCGTGTTCCTTTAAAATCCTGGGGGAAAGAAACAATATTTTTGAGAAAAAAATCAATAATACCCAGAAGAGATCGAAACAAAAAACATTTCCCCCAAGCCTATAAAATTGTTCAGAGATTAACAGAAAATGACCGAATTTTGTGAACGAAGAAACAAGTACAATTATGGTGGCTGCACTACAAAACCACCTGTGTTAATTCAGTTAGAAAAATGTAGTTGGTGCTGATTGTTAGCATTTATTGTATATTACAGAGATTCAAAACAGGGACTTTGATCTGTTATTTTTGAAGCTGGAGCAAAACAAAACCAGATCATTTATCAATTACCTGACATATTTACAAAATTTAACTAACTTCAGCAACAATATTAAAGATCTGCTGATTCATTACCAGTGTTTCCACATCTCTAAGCAGTTCAGAGGAGATAGATTTACCTCTATCTTTAACCCTAGCCTTTATACGACTTCAAAGATCTACTTTTCCCTCTCTCCCAGCCCCCAGGAGGACAGCAGAACTTGGGCTGTAATGAGCAGGGGGAAGAAAGAAACACATCCAATGTTCTGCTGCAAGGACTCAGCAGCATCCATTTCCAAGCATGTATTTCCGAAGCTCCAAGAACTTCCTGCAAGAACTGCCCTCAGCTTTCCTAGCAACTATTCAGGCATTTCTGGATCTATACAGAGCTTCATGGGACTCTTTATGAACCTGAGCAACTGCTCAGTTGGTGCAACAGGGTCAGGCTACAGATCGGTTCAAAAGGAACAAATATTTCATCACCACAAGTTCCTATCAAACTGACTTAACAAAGAGGATTCACTCTGTCACTGGTGTTGAAAAAGCCAGGTCAGCATGACTGATTGAATGGCAAAGAGTCCAATGGACGATGCTAACCACTAATGTCTAGACTTGAGCACTAAGTAAAAGGGATGAAAACAATAACTAACGAAACTTCCTGTGAACTTTCCTCATTAACATACTAAAATACCCTCCCTTAGGCCAGAAAGACTCCCTACTCACAAAAGCCCTCTACCCTCTGAGCAAGCCTAGTGGAAAGCAGAAGCCCTAGCACTTTAAGTGGAAATGAAGAACTAGTTAACCAGTCATGTAGGCGAATGATACCAGTATGCTTAGAGATAAGATAATTTTGCATTTTTTGCAATTTTTTGTATAAAAGAAACTCTGTGTTACAGGGAAGCTTTATGGATTTACCACCTAGCACCTTTTTTTGCACAGAAATGGAATAGAGCAAATATTTAAATTCTGTGTGCGGATTGGATTGGTAAACATTTGGGACAATATCATCAGTGACAGGGAAGTCAGACACATACAGAACTCATAGACTATGTTTTCTTCTTACCTAGCTAAGTGAAGCACAGACTCTTTGGTATTGTACCCAGAATATGCACTGCATTCATAGAAAATTAAATTGTAATCCTAGAATCAAACAGAAAGACAATTTCAATAAATTTTGCACAACATCTTACTCCAGCTTTAAAAAAGCAACACAGTTATAATGAAACAGGCAAATAAAGAAACAAAAATAGATAATCTTAGGAAAAATTAGGATGAAATTCTAGAGCTAACAGTGAAGAGTAACAAAAGTCCAAGTGTGCCTCCCTATATGCATTTCTGAGCAGACATTTGTTCTATACAGCAGATTTTGCCATGAGCTTGACCTCTTAAAGGCTCAAATGCAAACGTGCCTTGGAAGGTACTCCAGTCTTGTGAACTTTCCTTGTGATGATGGAGCAATTAGTACATCACTGAGTGCTTGATGCTACATTGAAGCTCACCTACATTTGCTCTATGGTATTACCACACGCCCTGGCTATCCAGATTTCAACTTTCTATTAACTTTCCACTTTTCTGTGTGTCTTACTGCTCTTCATGTGAGTAGCTGAAAGTTCAAACAAATAAGTCAGTAGCTTAGGAAATGACAATCACATGTCTGCACATTTTAGTTATTTGCTATTAACTGTGTTTACTGCATTTGTACTTATTTAACCACCTTTCATAAAAAACAATTCAGTTTTCAAAAGTCCCCATTAAAATGACCAGGTATTTCAGTTTTGGCTTGGTGTTTTTTGTAAATATACTATTTTTCCAAAATTGCACAGCCTTTTGAAATTTTTATCATCTTCAAGAAATGTCAAAGACAAAAAGCAGGGAAAAGAAGTTTCATAAATGTAAATATTTTAGCAGCTCTAAAAATCGCTTAACTGTTATCAAATGCCGGTTTTGAATATATTGTCAATGGTTATACGTTTTGTTCTAATGAACATCAGGACTGAACCACTTGTAGTGATTTCTGGGTGGCCAGATAAGCACACAAGAGCAGAGAATGGAAGAAATCATGCATTGTCAATGTTGGATGGATATTCTATTGATTTTTTTTTTAAATAGTGTTCTGTATAATATTTACAATGATGCAACCCTATGATTCTCTTGCTTTCCTCTGAAAAGTTTTAAGATAAAATTTGACCAGCTCAAATTTCTTGCTAGCTATGCAAACAGAAATTTCAAATAAAATTTATACTCTTTTTTTCTGCTCAGCTGATCAGAACTCTAATAGAAAACCCCTGTGGTCAGTATCTAGCTACTTTTTGTCAGTCAAGCATCTTCCTATGTCTTCCCCACATAAAACAGAATTTCACTAGAGGAGAACTCTCTGCGATGATATTATTTATGCTGGTATGGATTTTTCAACTAATTCCATAGGTAGGGCAAATCCTTATTGGTGAAAGATAACCATTTAAACTCAATCAATATTAATTTCTTATTTCTGTCAGTCTGACAAACAGGTCCTTCTCTGGAGGGGGAGTAAGCCTGGAAATGCAAAGTGTCATTCCTTTGAGTCAGGGAGCAATCTAATAGGTAGCAAGCACAATGAAAAAAAATAGCAGAAGGCAGGACACATACAATTAATAAGCCAGGAAATGCCATCCACCTCCATCCCAGAATTAGCTATTGAACCTGGGAGACCACTGGCAATTACTTAATTTTAAGAAGTTACATACAAATCAGCGAACATCTAAAGAACAGGGAGGAAAATGAATGATTACCAGAGGGAGCTGGCCAATTTCTGTCCTGTAAAGTAGTACCACTCTGAGAAGAATAGCTCCTTCATTAGCAGAATTTGTATAAGAGTGTCACTGACAGGTTGATAGAGGAGACACTGTATGAAGATACAGTAAGTCCTCATCCCAAGAAGCATACATAGTCTGCAAAGTCAAGGCAGACAAAGGCATTATTATCTTATTTTATAGTTGAGGAACAGAGATAGAGAAGGATTTATTGATCCATTTAAGATCACTCAGGAAGTCTCTGCAGGCCCAAAATAAAATCATGCTGTCTGAATGCCTGAGCAGCATCTATATCATAAGCCATTTTGTTTAAATAATTGGCAGTGATTACAGTAACCCACTCAAATAGAACATTGGCTGTTCCTGGATGCTCACAATATGATCTGAATACTCCATGTTGCTGTTGTGCTCACATGAACAGTGGATCAAGCTAAGCTAAACAGAAATGTGTTAAATGGAGTTTTCCTTTCAGATTCTCTGCTAAAAATGTCAAATAAATTCTCCTCTCCCTCTCTTCCTTTTCTCTCCTCTCTCCTCTCCTCTCCCTCCCCCCTCCCTCTCCCTTCTTCTATAGTCCCAGTAGCTCTGCTCTGCTCTCCTCTCCCTCTCCTCTATACTCCCAGTAGTTCTATCAAGACAGTTTTAGCTGTTTCCCATCAGGTTATTCTTGTACTGCATGTGAACATTTTGGTTTGTGTCTGGCGCCTCCCCCTGCAAAGTCAATACTGCAAAATTCTCCTTACCATCATGATGTTTACTCCTCAATTCATCCAACTACAGATCAGCTCCATCACAGCCTTGTTACCTATGATGCCTTCCAAAATCCCTGTCCTTATTCTAGTTCCCCTTTCACACACACACTGCAACTACCAGCTTCTCAAATGACAAGGAATTGAAAGAAACTCCTTCCTGCCACTGTTCCTTTCAATAATAAACCTTGAAAAGAACATATGTGACACATGCATTGCAATGAGAGCCTTTGGCTTTCTGACCAAATTTCTAGTTCACTGACTTGCAAGATGTGGGACTGAAGCAAAGCAATAGTTAATACAGCTGGGCTGGAATGCCCTCTGCAAGTACACATTCCTCTCTGACTATAGAAGAAAATCTAAGTAAAAACAATCCGATCCTGTGAGACCCTGAAACAGTCCATAAAAAACTGTTGGGCTTTATCGTCAGCAGGCTAATGTGGTTCTTTTTCTGCACAAGAACAGGTTCAGGGTTGTTTTCACCAAATATGGCTACAGATATTTGTATCAGCTCAGCATCTAGTCCCACGTATTTCATGGGATTATTCACAAAACAAGTAACTCAATTGCCTTCACTAATAGAGACAGTGGTATGTGGTTTCATAGGAACTACATGGTTATTTAGCAAGAACTAATATTTCATTAAAATTCATGGTTATTATTAGCTCAGCAAGCAAACTGTCAGAATTTAATAGTATCTATGATGCTTTTCAACTAAATAATTGTCATTAATCATAAATCCCTTAGCTACCTCAGGCAGCACATTCAAATGAATCATTCAGATCCATTCATTTGATGATAACCATCTTTAATTTGACAACTTTCTTTGTTTTACTTATGCAAGACATTTTATTTTCTAGCGTGACATTAGAATTCATGGCCTGGTGGGCTGTGAGTTCTATATATTAGAGTGATTTATCTTTGTTTTACTAGTACAATTTTTTAAGAGCACTAAATTACACCTAAGACACCTACTCTGCCCGTTTAGCATTTATGTGTCATTTGTTTTTTCACAGAAGGATTCAGTGTTACACGCTGGAGTCCCTCCTTGCCTACAGGGTCTCAAAACTATCTTCATTTCCATGCATATAAAATAATAAAGCAGATTTCCTGAAGAGAGAACCTGTGAGGGGTAAAGTTCAAGGCTGATATTGCTCCCCTATAAAAACAAAATCATGAACACAAACCTGAATATGGAGGTACACTTGTAAAAGGCTGTATGAATAACCAAAATCAGATAAAAAGAGATTTGGCCATAATTCTTTCAGTTATAGAGAGGTGCCTAGCAGCAATCTTTCCTATAAAACAGGAATAATTCAGCTGCAGTTCAAGTTTTTAAAATTTAAAATCCTTTTTGGTTACTAGCAAGCAGAGCTGTAAATCTATTTTCAAAGGAGAAACAAGTGCATATGTGAAATCCAACACCTTCTTTAATTTAGGTAAATTCCTACCAACTCAGTTAATATCTCAGGAATATTAGGAAGACTTATTTCTAAATAAATTAATATTCTGGAGGCAGTGGTGTTGAAACTATATGCATTGCATAGAAAGATTCAAAAGAAAAATTGATGAGCATGGTGCACAGGAATTTAAACAAGTATCTTCTATTTGCAGTGCCTTAATGCTTAAATTATGGCCCATGGATCACCAGTTCTCTGGTAGATGCAGACTGTTAACTCTACTTATTTTATCTCCTTGATGGAAAGTTACTAAAAGTAAACAAGTTTTCTACTCCTACCACAGGAGTAACAGATGGTCTTCTGTGGTTTTACAGGAGGTAGGAGGGAGAAAAGGTCCCCAGAAAATCTCTCTGTTAAGAATCCATCCACAGAGAAAAGAAAGAAAAGAGAGAAAAAGAGAGGAAAAAATAGAGACAAAGAGAGAACGAAGAAAGAGAGAGAGAGGCAAGAGAAAAACAATTGGTTTTTCATCTAGACAGTTTTATACTGTAATTATCAGCATTTACATCACTGAGGCCTGAATTGATGAGTGTGGTGGGTTCCTAATCCTTAAAAATATTTATCTGATTAAAATTTATCTGTGTGCCTATGAATTTAGACACACTCAGACTCCATTTTAAAACCTTCACCTTCAAGTTTTGTAAAGGGTTCTTCTCATAGTACCTTAGCAAGATGTTCTCCCATTCCCCTAGGGACCTCACGCTCTTTTTCATTATCAGTTTTATTACCCAACAAAAGCACAGGTACATTTTCCCCAGTTGTCTCCTGCAGAACAAAGAATAAATATCAAATGAGGCTTTGTATTAAATAAATCACAGATCAACAGGATACAAACTAACAAATGTCACACTGCAACAAGACATTTAAGACCACATATGAGCCAGGTGTGTGTTGCTTTACTTACAAACATGTCAGGAATTGAGGTTGGATAAAAAGTATCCAAAAGACAGAATGCTAGAGATTGCACCAGCAGCATTTTTTTAATTACAGCACAGAAGCTCACCAGGCTCTATATTAAAATGGGAAAGAGAAAACTGCCATGCTACACAGTCTCTGACATTGTGTGTTTATAGCCACTGCTTTTCTAATTACATGGACAGGAAAATAAGGACAACATCTGGGTACAATTATGCCCAATAAATTACATAAAGTAGTGGAGAAATACACAGAGTAGGCCCCAAAAATACACAGAATAGGCATGAAGCAAAATTCTTTCTGAAAATGGTTAGAATTATCACAATGAGTACATTCATCAAGTGGGCTGAATGCTGCAGCAGTAAGGGGACTTGGTCATGTATCTTCAACTTAGCAACAGTTCGTAGCAAACAAAATGAGTTAGTAAAGATAAGTGAACTTGATAAAAAACAGGAATTCTCTTCTAGCTTTTACAACACTGAATTATAACAACCATTGATTTGTTAAGATCATATATTTAATAAGGGCCTGTTCTTACAAATTACATACTACTATTACTTCAGCAAAGCTACTCAGATGAGGAATAACTAACTATGCTTGTTTGGAAACACCTGAATGAATGAATCCTAATTTCAACTCACACAGCCATCTATTGGCCATTATGGAAAACAGCGTATTATACTAGAACACATGCCCAATAAAATCAGACTAAATGACCTTTGCATACCAATTGTCCTCTACTTTTTCAGTAGCAATATTCTGTAGCACTGAGCAAACAGGAAGCCTCACTTCATTCTCTCTAATGACTCAGTCTTTCATGGCAGCAGCCTCAGTTATATTTTTATTTTGATCACAAGCAAATTCAGCTGCTTGCACTCTCAGTATGTTGTCTATGAGCTACAGAGGTATACCAGGAGAACAAAACCAGAATTTTTAATTAACTGAAACCACTCAAGTGGCATGGGCATTTTCATGTGGTTGAAAGAGTGATCCCCAGGAAACTGAACTATCTATCATGAGATAGTTTTATAACACTAATACAGATACTATATCTGTAAGTTTATAGTTCATGTTCAGAACACAGCCAATTTCCCATGAGCTACACACTTGGCAGTCAAACTGCTGACTGGTGATCATCAGCCCATCATCACTGATTCAAAACACCTTCCAGTGCTATAGTGGTGATCCAAAGGGAGCCACTGGCCAGATAATCTTGATGAGAAATCAGAGGACTACCCACCACTCATTTTAAGTCCTTAAACTGTGATTATTTTCATAGACACAGAGATTCTAAAAACAGCCTTACTGGTAACTGTGCAGACCAAAACCGCTATCAAAAATATAACTGACAACACAAGAAACATGCTGTTCTCTGTGCTTTGCCCTGCTAATGCTCCTGGTCTAGAAAAAGGTAGAGAATAATGACACCAGAGTTTAGATTTAAAGTTACATCTTGTTACCTCGATGCTTATCAGCCACTGCTTGACAGCTGTGAATGTGTCTTTTGCTGTTATGTCATACATCACAATGACACCATCAGCTTTTCTGAAAAATTGCTTGGTAATACTTCGGTACCTACAAGTAAGAACCTGTTTACAGCTCTCTTCAACAAAAGCAGCAATCTGACAATGTAATTCCCTCCCTCCCCCCAAAGGAAGATATTGCCATACAGTTTCTTCTAATCATCTAGTCTTAGTAAGGATTAAACCCCTGTTTATTTGGATTACATATGTATTCTAAAATACCATAAAGCTGTCACACTGATCTTTGCTGCAGATCCTGTTTGAAAGGCGAGGTATATTCTGAATTGTACTAAGCAATCCCATTCTTCCTGAATCATCAGACCCCTTTCCACATTCATCAGAAGACTCATGGAGGACACTACTACCACAAATTACTGCAATAGCAAATAAATTCTTTGCAAAAAATATTTTTTGAAATGAAGTGTTTGGAAAAGTTCCCTCTGCCGCCTTTAATTGATTCTGCGTTATTCTGGATGATCAGATACATATCTCACCTTCTCCCATCCTCTTTCAAGTTTGGAGCAGAAATTTCTGCCTAGAGCTAGCTAGATTTCTGTTTGGGGCTTTTTTCCCAAGCTTCCTGCAGAAAACACGGGTCATCACTATCATCATGCTTTTAGCAATAGAAAACTACAAAATAGGTGAGGAGATGAAGAAGGAAATTACCATTGAAAAGCTACAAAAACTTGGAGATCTTCAACTATAATGGATTATTTTGGTGAAAAAACTTTAAAAAAAATAATTAAGGCTTTTTCTGCTATAGAAATAATTCTAGGTACATTTTTAAATCAGCCTTCCTCCTAAAGAAATTGTGTGGTACTAAACTTTTAAGAGCTTTAATAAGAATCTTTTTTACAGGTTGGCAGTTTTCCAATGGACACTTAGCACCAAATCAGCATGTTATACCTGCTAGGGAAGGATCTAAACTGTGAATTCACCAGCTCTATTAGGAATACTCCTATATTTGTTCCTCTCCCAAGAAGCAGAATTAGGTTCATGCTTGCTAATCTTCAAACAAACGATTCAAGGAAGCAACACCTTAGAATGTGTACTGGTTTGGGCTGGGATAGAGTTAAATTTCATCATACTAGCTTGTATGGGACTATGTTTTGGTAACACACCATTTTAGTTATTGCCCAGTGGTGTTTGAGCAGCGTCAAGGCCTTTTCTACTTTTCAGACTGGCCTGCCAGTAAGTAGGCTGGGGTGCACAAGAAACTGGGAGGGAACACAGCTGGGACCGCTGATCTCAACTACCCAAATGGATATTCCATATCATATGACATCATGCTTACCAATAACCCTGTGGTGGAGACAGAGGTTGGCTGAGGTTGCAGCTGCTCAGGGACTGACTGGGCATTGGTTGGTTGGTGGTGAGCAACTGGGGTTTTTTCGCATGACTTTTCTTGGTTATTTTTCTTTTTATTGTTTGTTTAGTTGGTTTTTTTCAGTGGTGGGTTTAGGTTTTTTTAATTATTAAACTGTCTTTATTTCAACCAATTATTTTTCTCACTTTCACCCTTCTGATTCTCTCCCCCATCCAGTGGGATGGGGAAGTAAGCAAGCAACTGTGTGGTGCTTAGCTGACTACCAAGGTTAAACCACAACAGAATGTTTCTCACCGTTCCTGGCCAGCAGTGTCCCAGAGTTGAAGGGCTACCTGGGTATTATCTACTGTAATGGTTTTCACATTGTAATCCACACCTATAACAGAAATACAAGGCAGGTTGTCTCCTTATATGTTCAGTTTAATCTTTGAAAATCTGATCCAGAAAATAGCAACAATTCCAAAAAGGTAACAAGATAGATACTACATTACTAATTATGTCTATAGTCCTAACTATCAGAGAACAAGAGCTTATATTTGCCAGAAGTTCTTCAGTAATAAAATACTGAATGTTAACAGAATAGTTGTATTTTATAAAAGCTGTAAGATAAGTAACTTTCCAAATCAGAGTACATGAGTCGAGGATCCATTTGACAGCTCACAGCAGTCTAAGACATTTAGTCTGGAATTCATGCTGTGTAACTTCAGTTGTCTGAAATGTCAGTGTCTGAGCTAGCCACATAGGCACCTTCTACAGTTAATGGAAAAACACAAGGTACCACACTAAAGGGACAGTGGAACCTAAGATAAATGCTGAAGATAGATGGACTGAATATGTGGAGACACTCCTCCTCTCTTCAGAATACAGCAGATGACCTGACTACAGTTAGGTTAGCCCCCTAATATTTATGTGGCTAAATGAAAGTGAGACAAACTATTTTATCTAAACTTTTAAATGAATCCTCTCCCAGTTTCCTTAACCTGTGATATAAGTATCTTTTGGATACTTTTAACAATAATCAGTCTTAAATATTAATCAGTCACTGCCTCCTCCTAATGTCAAACTGCATTATTTTGTATCATACTGTACTGTATCATAGAATCACAAAACCATAGAATAATTCATGTTGGAAGGGACCTCAGTAGGTCATCAACAATTACTTTGGGGCCATTTTCAATATCAATGGGATTTTTACCACTGGCATTAATGAAGAAGCATCCAAGCCTGCATTCCTTCAATAGGCAATTAAGAAATCTGGATGGAGGATATTTCCATTGCTTATATCTCAAGGGAAGAAATTTGAGATATTCTGTAGAAATTCAATGACAACACTCTACTCCAGGTTGTTCACTTGACTTTTCAACTGTCTGTATCTTGCCAGCCATAGTCCTCACCTGTGAAACTCATTGATGTGAAGACTAAATGAAAGCTATAACAAATACTTTCTTGCCATTGCATTTGTAAGAACACTGGATGAGCAGCTAAAAGATAAAAAGGTCAGACACATTCCTGTGCTTTTGCTGTGGAAGCTCCAGGCAATTGCAAACACTGTGTAAGACCTCAGAGTCTCGAGAAGGGTATCCGCTTTTTAAAAGACAACATGGACAGGACATAGCACCAGACTCCTAAATGTAGACAATTGCATATAGGTGTCTAAGCTCCCATTACAGTTAATGAAGATCTAGTCAGTGAAGAACTAGGAATCTAGGAAATTACTAAACTCACCTTGAAGCAGGCATCAAGGGTCAGATCAATGGGTCCCTAGGCTCCTCTGACTGGATTGATTTGGAGAAGATGGCAGGGTAGAATTCAGCTGTGCACAGGCACCTAGGGTTATCTGAGATGCCATTTGATATTCAAAATGTCTGTTTCAATCTTGCAGGACACCCAAGAGACCTGTTCTCTTCCAAAGCAGCAGCTAAAGGCTAGGTGAAATATCCTATAGTGCCAAAATTAATTTAAAACCCTATGCTAAGATCTTCTATCTCCCCTGACTCTCATGTGAACTTAGACACTCAACATACCAGTTGGAATTTAAACCCAGGTGTCTTTATCTACCCCATAAGTCAAGGGAGCTACAGCAACTGCTCACCTGAATGTTATTAGATTGTCACAGATGCAAGAAAAATCCATTAATTTAAATACCTTTTAATGTAAACAAGTTTGATTTCATATATGCTGCAGAATAAGTAAGGCCTAAATATGGGCTAGGTATAATTAATCTGGTCACCTACAGTAACTCAGGTGCATTGTAATAACCTATACTCAAGTTTTTGTACCTTGATTATGTGTCTGACTTTTGAAATTTTGGTTTACAACTTCAGGCAGTGTAAGTACAACATAGGCTTTAAAAGGTTGGCTTTCAAAACACTGGTCCAACATATTTCTTTGGTGCTTATTATAATGCTAAATCTTCAAACATAATTCAGATATTCTACTTTCTCTTTAAAACAAGATCAGATTACTTAGAGGAATAGAGATGGGCTGTGGAGGTGGGATGGTTAGTACAGTGCAGTTCAGAGGACAGGGTATCAGTCTCAAAACAGTGAGATCAACCAGGAAATTCTAGCTTCACTGAAATCTATAGGATTTTTCTCATTTATTTCAGTGCTGCCAGGATTTCTGTACAGAATCTGTGCTGAAACCTCTCCATCATTTATCTGCTTTTAATCTTCTTTTGCATAATGGCTTTTACAGCATCTGTATGTTTCTGTTTTATAACACAGGGCCTGATCTCAGTAGAAGTACTGCTGAGTACTATTGAAAAAAAATAATAATAGCAATAATATTTCTTAAACTTACCTACAGTAGCAGCTGTGCTTGGGAAAAAATGATGTTCACAAAATTGCCTTAAGAACGAAGTCTTTCCAACACTTGAATTGCCCACGAGAATAATCTTGAATAAGCGCTCTGGGACAGAGTTTATTCTCTCCTCCTTCAAGTAAGAGCAAACATTAGTCTCCAGATGTTCCATAAATGCTGGTGTCTGTCCAATTTGCCTTGTCCTGAAGGCTAACTGAGATGTGAAAAAGAAGATATTTTACCCTATCATGTTCTCCATTACTCATAAAGCAATATTCTGTTAATCAAAACCACTCAGCATTTCAGATGTTTGCCATGCATCATTCCAGATCATTTGAAGTGCAGTGATTTGGATTCAGTTCTGGAAGCATACTGAATGTGAACATAAGACTGCATTGAAAAATGCAAGAAAATGCCAAAAGAAAACTGTTTATGTTCATCCCCGCAAAGCAAAACCCATAAAGCTTCACACAGCTCCGCTCAGTAGTTTCATCCTATACCAATGACACAAAGGAAACAGCACACCTTCACCTGTGTAACAGAAGCAAAGTCATCATCTTTTGGCTTATGCCAGCTACCACCATATTCTTCTCTTTGTTACTACTGTGGAGCCAAGAGCTTCCATGGAATTACTGAACTTCTACATTCGTTTCACATTACAGGCAGAAGCATGGGGGGAACAGATAGACAGAGAATAAGACCCAGTTAACCAGGCTGTAAACATTCAGCTATGTTTCTGTCATTTCATTTTTTGAGCAGAAGGAAGAACAATTTGTTCTTGGAGAAAAGGGAGGTAGTGAATTTGTCCTTAATGCTGCAGAAGGGGAGCAAGATCATGGATGGTCCTAGCATTAGTCTGTTGAGGAGGGGTTGTAAGAAGGGAGAGGGAGAGGGAGAGGGAGAGGGAGAGACCCTCTGCCAGACATTTGAGGTACAGAATCCCTGAGACTGCTGACTTCAAGAAGACATCAGAACTGAACTCACTGCCTGACAGTCCTTTAAATGAGACATTGAAGTCTGGCCTTGCAAATGTTTTCTACAAATATACTGAGTACTTACAGAAAGAAACAGAAACAATACAGAGCTACCACCTGATGGGGAAAAAAAAAATAAAAACTTGAGCTGCTGTCTTCCTTAGTAGGTGAATCTGCTTTAGCAGAGGAGTTGGACTAGATGATCTCCAGAGGTCCCTTCCAACCTCTACCATTCTGTGACTCTGTGACAAAAAAATCATTCACTGCTGCAAATTTTGGGGACAAAAATACATGTAATTTTCCTGAGCTGGGATAATAGCCCATCACAACTACAGAGATATTTTTTTATCTCATTGTTCACTTCTCATGTTCTATTAAAATTCCAAACTCCACTGCAAGTATAGGCTGCTAGTAATAAACATACATCTATATAAAGCACATTTTTAGTTCTGCTGAAAAACATTCCTGGCTTATTAGTCTGCATGCTTTGGGAAATAAAAAAAGTTAGCATACAATCATCAGTTGGCATTATTTTCACAGTGCTTCTGAGAACAATAACTAGATACACGGACTACGTGACCTGAAATACCTTGTCCCTGGTGGTCATACACACCTCAGTAGCACAAAGACTCAAAGACATCAGAAGCCTTCAGATCAACCCCCAACATAACAGGCAGTCATTTTTCACTGAGATGTATCAAGTCCACTCATGAAATTAACCTTAATAATCAAATTTTATTCTAAAACTGCATCTGAACATTATACTAAGGGATGAGTTACTTTATAGTCAGCTTCTATTCTATTTTCCCATCAGCAATTTGTTGCAGTAGGATGTGAAATTACTTTAGTTTACAACACAGTCTGAAAAAGTCTTGTCTAGTTGTGTCTTTTGAGTGGCTTTCATATAGCCAGTAGCAATGTCAAGTAATATACCTAGCTTTAGTGCAATTTAACACAAATGTAAATGACAGAAGGTATAAACATGGTGGTTCATATTCCATACTGAAAGAACAGAGGGGAGAGAAACTGCGTCTCAGGCAGAGGTTTCAGACAGGAATTCTTGCTTTAATTCTTGCTTTATCATTCCTTCAGTTGCATTCCTAATAACATTTCTGCTTATGCTAACTGCAGCTTTATCTCAATAACTACTCAGAAAAATGTTCTGCCTGACTGTTAACTCTCAATTGTTGGCCTCGTGTACTGCTGCAAATTCTTAGATGTTTTCAGAAGTCACATTCCACAGGATGGAAATGGGTTTGTTGATTCTTAAAAGGAGAAAAAGTTTACTCGTCCAGAGGTGCAGCAGGTCATAAGGGAGCAGCTAAATGACTGTGAATGTATGATGAATAGGAAGGCTTAATGCCAGCACCTAGGAGACTGAGTTCATTAAAGTATGCAATGAGATTATGGACTGCGGTAATATAATAAAATCCATGTAGGCTACAAGAACACAAATGGCCATGGACTGAAAAATACAGGGGGTTCCAGATCCCTCATCTTCCTAGTGCAAAACAGAGAATGACAAGATTTCATATCTGAGTGAGCTACATATGTAACAACTGCATGGAATCATTCTGCCCTTTTGTACAAGCATCTCTAGATCCTACACTCCTTTATACTGCAGATTCTTCGAGTAGCGAGACATGAGAGGAAAGAAGGACTGGCTACAGAAGACAGTCCAGTTGACATATGGCACTGATACATTTCATAACTCATGATGCAGCAAGCAGGGAGTCACCTTTTTCTGAAGTTTTCCTCCAACAGAGGATTATATGCAGAGCTGCTCTGAAAACACTTACTAATTGGATACTATTCCTCCTAGCCCAGGTATGCTGTCAGGAGAGGGAATCTCTGCAAGCACTGCATGGAACAAGATCACTTCTAATGTCTAAATCTCATGGTGGAAAAGTGGTGATCCCAAGAGCCATCATTTAGGAAACGTAAAGTTGTACAAGAAAATCATCAGAATACAGCTGGTGTATAAAAGGAGATGAAGCACTACTCACACAAAGTGGTAGTGGTCAGACACTTACAAAGCCTAGAGACTGCCCTAAGCAATGGAGTGCCATCAATTAACAATCATCGGCAGGCCCAGTAAGCAGGACAAGACAACCATGCAGGACCATGCATATATTTCAGTTCTGCATGGACTTACCAGAAAGGAATATTCTACTATAGTTTTTTTAAACTAAATTTTAAAAAACAAGCAAAAAGCAAGCCAAACTAAGGGCTGGGCTAAGGCACTGACATTTCATAGAAAAAAAAAAAAGAAAAAAAGAAAAAAAGAAAAAAAAAAAAAAAAAAAAAAAAAAAAAAAAAAAAAAAAAAAAAAAAAAAAAAAAAAAAAAAAAAAAAAAAAAAAAAAAAAAAAAAAAAAAAAAAAAAAANAAAAAGAAAAAAAGAAAAAAAGAAAAAAAGAAAAAAAGAAAAAAAGAAAAAAAAGAAAAAAGAAAAAAAGAAAAAAAGAAAAAAAGAAAAAAGAAAAAAAGAAAAAAAGAAAAAAGAAAAAAAGAAAAAAAGAAAAAAAGAAAAAAAGAAAAAAAGAAAAAAAGAAAAAAAGAAAAAAAGAAAAAAAGAAAAAAAGAAAAAAAAGGAATTCCTAGTTCTAAGTGATCTTTGGAAATGAACTTTTTGTTTACCCTCATGATGTTTCTTTAGAAACTGAAACAAAATGTTTCCCGCAACTAGGCAGGGGACATTTTATGATTTCTTCTCTCCTCTCACTGCTTTCTCTCAATTGTTTTGGGGAAAAAAATTTAAAAACAATTCTAAGAAACAAGATCTGAGGGAATGTCCAGTTCCTACCCAGCTGAGATGATGGACTTTAAAGGCGAATGACTGCTGAAACGGAGCAGGCAGGAGAGGTTTGTCCTGGCTGGACCAGAGTCCTAAAGTCCAATGATGCCATACTTTGAAAATGTGCTACAAAGTAAGTCATACTGGAAACAAAAAGTATGCATTGTATTAAATAATTTGAAAGGATGAAGCTCTGTTCTGTGCCCTAGACTTTTTATTAAAATGTGCCACTTAACAGTTATTATGTAACCATGATGTAATTCTATCATTTTTAAGATATGCTTGCTTCTTTTAAAAGAACTATATAATTATGAAGAAGAATACCTACTTTTCATATACTTTAATCTTTTTAATGTGTGCTTCAAGAATCTAAAAATAAGTAATACTTAACAATGATACTAAAATTAGAAAACAAGAACAGCTAGCTCTGAAGCAACAGCAGTGCAGGATTTTAGACTCCAAAGAAATGTACCTTCCAGCATATCGTTTCAAGGATTATTACTACATGGTGAATTCATTTTTAACAGGCACACACAAGACAGAGCTGAAAAAAAAATTGCTAATTAAAAGCCTTCTCAAGAAATAATTAAAAAGTAAAGATAGTTGCTCTCATTATTTCTCAGATAGTGTAACAGCTACCCAAGCTGACTCAAAAGTATCAAAATATGAAAAATGTCATTTTTGGCAAAAAAACCCCCAAACTTTCAAAAGAAGAGTTGCTTCATGGGTTTTTTTTAGACAATTTCTACCTTTCAGTGGATCTTCTTGCATCACAAAGCTTAACTTAATTTTTCCTAAACAGTCCTTCAGACATAAGTCTATGCACACATTGTCTACAGCTACTACTCCTTTAGGTTGAGTTTTTCTTCTTCACACCTTCACAGAATCTAAGGGGATGGAAGGGACCTTGAAAGATCATCTAGTCCACCCCCCCTGCCAGAGCAGGGTCATCTAGAGTACATCACACAGGAACGCATCCAGGCAGGTTTTGAATGTCTCCAGTGAAGGAGACTCCACAACCTCTCTGGGCAGCCTGTTCCAGTGCTCTGTCACTCTCACAGTGAAAAAGTTTTTCCTGATATTTACATGGAACCTCCTATGCTCCAGTTTACAACCATTGCCCCTTGTCCTATCATTAGTCATTACTGACAAAAGCCTGGCTCCATCATCCTGACACTCACCCTTTACATATTTATAAACATTAATGAGGTCACCCCTCAGCCTCCTTTTCTCCAAGCTAAAGAGACCCAGCTCCCTCAGCCTTTCCTCATAAGGGAGATGTTCCATTCCCTTAATCATCTTTGTGGCTCTGCGCTGGACTCTCTCAAGCAGTTCCCTGTCTTTTTTGAACTGTGGGGCCCAGAACTGGACACAATACTCCAGATGTGGCCTCACCAAGGCAGAATAGAGGGGGAGGAGAACCTCTCTTGACCTACTGACCACCCCCCTTCTAATGCACCCCAGGATGCCATTTGCCTTCTTGGCCACAAGGGCACATTGCTGGCTCATGGTCATCCTCCTGTCCACCAGGACCCCCAGGTCCCTTTCTCCTACACTGCTCTCCAGCAGGTCAGCCCCCAGCCTGTACTGGTACCTTTGGCATTTATCTGCAGTGTATTTCCTTCTCCCTCTTTATGCAATGGCTTAATTTGTTATCTTAAAAACAGAAAATGAAATAATTTTTGATTCTAAGAATAACACATTACCCTTCAACATCATTTCATCTTTTCCAACGTCCTTTAGGAAAGAACAGAACAGAAGAGAATAGTCCCAGCTGGAAGGGATCTACAGTGATCATGCAGTTCAACTGCTTGACCACTTCAGGGCTGACCAAAAGTTAAAGCATGTTATTAAGGGCATTGTCCAAATTCCTGCACTGACAGCCTTGGGGCATTGACCATATCTCTAGGAAGCTTGTTCCAATGTTTGACCACCCTCTTGGTAAAGACATGCTTCCTAACGTCAAGTCTGAACCTCCTCTGACACAGCTTTGAACCATTCCCATGCATCCTGGCACTGGATACCAGGGAGAAGGGATCAGCACCTCCCTCTCCACTGCCTCTCCTCAGAAAGTTGGGGAGAGCAATGAGGTCACCCCTCAGCCTTCTCTTCTTCAAACCAGAGTCCTTGGCCGTGCCTCACAGGACATGCCTTCCAGCCCCTTCACCAGCTTTGTTGTCCTCCTCTGGATGCATCGAAGGACCTTCACATCCTTCTTAAATTGTGGGGTCTAGAACTGCACACAATACTCCAAGTGAGGTTCCCTTTGCCCCCTTACATTTGACAGTGTTTCCTTTCCTACAGGCTGCTCTCTAGATGATGGTGAGTGTTCCATTGATTGTTCTATGCTTTTCTTATCCATTTCCATCTCAGAAGAAGCATTCGCATCTTCTTCAGTCCATCTGTTCAGCTGTTTATCAACCAGCCTGTCAAGAAGCTGGGGTAGGTGATCTTCCTCAATTGATATTATTCTTTGGAGATGCAATGCTTTAGACGTTCCTCCAGTGGCTCCAGTATCAGGCTCTACAGAAAGAATTTCATTCAGTCCAGCAGAATTCCTTCCCTTTGAGCTACTGAAAACATCATCTTCTTCAAATGAATGGCTAGACAGAGAAAAAAGTAAGTGCATCACAAAAATATATTGGACCTGGATTCCTACTGTTTTATTCTAATGTCACTGAATTTAATCTCCCATGTTTTTTATTACTTACAGCAGGCATAGTAGATTCAATCCAATGTCTACTGAAAAGTCAGCTCATAATGTGTGGATGTATATGGTGTGCTTGATAATTATAAGGATAATGGGGAAAGCTAATAACTTATGGGGAAAACCTGAACCAGAATACAAAACATAAGATTAGCCTCATTTTTAACCTCACGATATAGCTAAAGTAAATTTCTCTACTGTGATTTCCTACTCCCCTCCCCACTCTGTTCCAGAAGAATAGAACAACCCCCCAAACCAGACCTTTTCTATGTGTAATCTAATTCTCTCTTTCGCAAGTAGGAGAAAGATGGATTTGTTTAATATGAATGAAAAAAAAGGCTAAGTGGGAATTCAACAGAAGGGAGAGTGTAGATAAAATAGATCCAGAGTCTTCTCAGATGTGTGCAATGACCACAGATGTAAGTTGCAATAAGAGAAATGCTGACTTGATACAGTGAACAAAACTTCTTCATGAGACTGGTGCATCAAGGGAAAAGATGTCCAAAGAGGCTGTGTCACCTCCATCTAGATGTTCAAAAATTCAACTGAATAAGGCCCTAAGCAACCTTATCTAGTTTTGGAGTTATCCCTGTTTGAGCAGAACATTGGACTAAAGACATCACAGGTCCTTCCCACCTAAAATTTTTATATGATTTTTGGGCCATAATTGCTTTTGCCAATTATGTTCCACTTCTCAGTACTGAATTTACTAAACTGTGTCTCTGAAAGATTACCCTCTTTACACTTCATGATCCTGTGCCATCAGGGACACTGTCTCAGCTGCTATTTCAAAGTGAAATACTAAACTTCTTTCCAGCTTTGCTGTCTCAAAGGAAACATGCTAGTGTTTCACTGAGATCACCATCTTGTTCCTGTTGACTTCAAGTTTACAACCACACAGCTGAGAATTAAGTTCTCCGTGGTTTACTAGTTCAACATTCCATACTTTACAACAGGGTTGCTGTCCCCTACAAGAAGAAGGGAGGAGGTATACTCTTTCACGGAGTTAACAAGGACATTGTACCACATCAGCACAGGGTCATGAGCAAGCTTTTGTACCTCCTAGCTTATTCTCAGCCACAATAGGGAAGTCTCTTGCTTTTGCAGGGAGAACACTTGTTTTCTGTGCAAATTTGTCTCTTCATTTCCAACTTTCTTAAAGAGCACAGTAATTTTATAGCGACAGACATTTTATAAATACATGCTTTGAAAAGTCCAACGGTAACAGGAAGAAAACATTCCACATCTTTCTATGAGCCTCATCATACTCAGACAGGGAACACATGAAAAAAAATTCTTACCTGCTAGGCAGCATCTTGCCCTCTATATATTTCCCAATGACAGACCCCGATCTTTGCTTCCAGATGGCTTTTGGAACACTTGTTTTGCATTTCTGCAGAAATACAGAATAATCCTTACTAATGTACTCCTGTTGTTCAGTGTGATTAACTGCCTTCATTTCTAAGGCTTAAATAATGCAAGGAGCATGAAAGAAAAAATTGTAGAAAAAAATCCTAGTAGTGTAAATTCTTCAAAATACTGATTGATAAACAATCAAAACATGGAAACTCTAGATCCTGCAAAAAATCATCTTCTTTTTAAACTAATTGAACCACAATAAAACAGCTTAATTTCATGAAGTCAATAGATATATGATGATTTATACTAGCAGTTTCTTGTAGGAACAAGAACATAGACTAGTGTAAACTAAGTGGCCTTTGTCTCCTTAAGCCAGGGTTCTTCTGGAACTTCTTAGGGGCCCATTTTCTGTTGCTGGATAAAAAGCTAATGTGATCTGTTCTTACCCAGCACCAATAGGTATTCAGGTACTGATTCAGGTACTAAAATATTGTATTGTTGTATAAATGTTTTGGGATATTAGCTACTCTTGACTGAATAAATTAACACAATTTAATTGTTTATTTTTTAGGTTATTTCATTCTCTCATGATTGCATTCTTAGCTAGCTATAAAATACATTAATCTCCCTCAAGGTAGATTCAACTTTATAATTCTAAAAAGGTAGCTTTTAAAATTGTTCAGCAAATTTAAATTGAAATAAATCTTATTTAATCTTATTCTCAAATGAGAAAAAAGACAATATAAATTAAGAATTGGGCAAGATTGAAGTAGCACATGAGTCTTTCTCCCACATAGCCTTCTGATCCACTTCTTCTGAGGCTGTTCTGGTATGTTTGCTCAACACTGGTTTTGACAATAATAGTTGTTTACCTGTAAAAATATGTCACGTTCATCTTTGAGATGTTTGTTCCTCTCCCTGCAAATAGAACATAAATAAAAGAAATGCTGAGGCCAAGTATTTAGAACTGCTGACTTTTCTGCTCAGCACTAACAGACAGACTGGACAGTGTTGGCAGTGTAAAAGGCAAGACAATGCACTTTAATTTGGCATATCTCCACCCTTGATTGTTCTTTATTTATATTCTCACCACAGCCAGTTCCCTGTCTGCACCATTAAATGTCCAGTAGAGCTATGCTGATTAAAACCAGCTGGCATCTGGTCCTCCTTCTGTAGTTTATCAATACAAATGCCTTATAATCATAGAATGGTTTGGGTTGGGAGACCCATCTTAAGACCATCTAGTTCCAACCCCCTGCCATGGGCAGGGACACCTCCCACCAGACCAGGTTGCTCAAAGGCCCATCCAACCTGGCCTTGAGAAAAGAAGCACAAAGAAACCAGTTCTGGTCAATATGCCTTCAATTGCTCTGAATAAGAACATTCAAAGCTTTTCACGATAATGATGACGACTTAATGTGGAGAGGTTGTAATGAACACCATTTCTATTCATCTGGTGACAGCTGTGAAGGCCAGTTATGTCCCTCTGAGGGCTATAGTTGTGGCTGACACGGACAAGTCTCCCTAGGAAAATGCCTATTTTCCATTCATTATACAGAAAAGATGAAAATGTCAAGAAATGGAGACTCCGGGCAATCAGCCATCTCTGATCAGACCTGACAACACACCTGCTTAGTGCATCATTCCTTGTCTCCATCTATTGCTGGCCTGACCACAAAATAGACTGAGCAACCATTACTGCCTTGGTGGATAGAAACAACCTCTGCCGTCAGATGTTTCTATCTATGGCTCCATTATAGGCAGCAAGCAAGATCCTACCACATGGAATGGCCTATGTGAAACACACAGCAAGGTAAGAGCCTTTGGTCAAGCACGGAAGCTTTTTAGGTAACTCTAAAATGAGGCCTCCCGAAGGAAATACCCAGTGAATGAAGGCCTTGGGGCAAGCACAATCTATAGCCCATGCAAACTTACCATTGAGCAAACAAAAACTGACATTACTGCACATTGAAAAGAGGGTTACAGTTGGCTGAACACAACTCCAAACTTTGAAATCTATCAATACAAAAATGTTACAGAGAAAATTAACTAACTATATTTTGATGTAATTTTACAAATAAACGCTTTTAGGAAAGAATCTTTGTTTTGGCTGTATTCCCATCACTTTAGAAACAGCAGAGCCCTTTAGTAAGCTTCAAGTCTTCTGTGGCCAGGCTTCTATCACAGAATCAGCTTAGAACAGTTCACCATTGTTTTGTTTTATGTTTGACTTCTGGAATGGAGGTTGTCTTACAGTACGGAACTGCCAAAACAAAGCAAATCTTCCACGTGTGCTGCCTTCTATTGTGTGCAAGAATGGGGCTTACAACATTTCAACTAACTTCTACGTCATTATCCAGTGGCAGGTTGACCTTGGCTGGCTGCCAGATGTGCACCCAGCTGCTCTCTCACTCCTCCTCCTCAACAGGACAGGTGAAGAACATAAGATGGAGAAGTTTGTGAGTCAAGATAAACATGGTAAGATTGCTTACCAACTACCACCACAGACAGAACAGTCTCAACTGTAGGATGAGGAGAAACAAAGACCAAACTAACATCACCTTTTCCCCAGCCCCCCTTCTTCACAGGCTCAACTTCACTCCTGCACTCTCGACTCTTCTACCGCATTCCCAACCCTGAGCTGTGCAGGAGCACGGGGAATGGGGTAGTTGTGGTCAGTCCATAACACCTCCTGTCTGCTGCTCCTTCCTCCTCACACTTTTGCTTTGCTCCAGTATGAGCTCCCTCCCACAGGTTACAGTTCTTCACAGACTACTCCAGCATGGATTCTTTTCATGGGGAACAGTCCTTCAGGAATTGACTTGCTTCAGTGCGGCTGCCCCCTAGGCCACAGTTCCTGCCAGAAAACCTGATCCAGCATGGGCTCCTCCCCATGGGCCATAGCTCCTGCCAGGACCCTGCTCCTGTGGCTTCTGCACAGGCTGCAGGGGAATCGCCCCTCCAGTGCCTAGAGTACATCCTCTCCTCTCCTTCTTCACTGACCTTGGTGTCTGCAGGGCTGTTTCATAGAATCATAGAGTGATTTGGGTTGGAAGGGACCTTAAAGCTCATCTAGTTCCAACCCCTCTGCCATGAGCAGGGACACCTCCCACTAGACCAGGTTACTCCAAGCCCCATCCACCCCGGCCTTGAACGCTTCCAGGGAAGGGGTGTGCTGGTTTGAGAGTACCAGGATAAAAAAATTTCTGTACTAACCTGAGACCGCCCAGGACCCCCCCAGCTGCTGCAGCCTGTTCATGGGGCAATGGCAATGGGAGGGGGAGCAGCTGCGCCTGTGGGGAGGAGAGGATGGACCAATCATAGTATTCCTGCCCATGGTGCTCAGTATAAAATGGCTCCAAGGAGAACCCTCTCCTGGCTCCTGTGGCTGGTGTGCTGGCAGGATTGGGATTGCCTCTTGTCATCCCTCCCTATGCTGTTGGTGTTCCTGCATCCTGTTTTCTCGCTGGAGAAGAACATCAAGCACTGAGACAGGCTGCCTCCCCCGCCTCCTCGAGTAGCACTAGTGCAGTCGATCTGAGGTTCCTGTGGACTGTCATCTGAAACACTGGGCCCAGGTACCCATCCACTACCAAGTCCCATTTGGGACTTTCCTGGTCTGGACATAATTAGAATCCAGGAAGTGTGGGCTTCATATTTGCATTTTAATTTATACATCTGGATATATTTACATCTTTGTATATAACTCACCATTTTAATTATTAGTATTATTTTCTGTTTTATTAAAACTGTTCTAGTTTTTTTTCCCGACCTTAAAGTGTTTCTCCCTTATTCCCCTGTTATCTTTCCCTAGGATAGTGGTGGGGAGATAACAGAGCATCTGTCACCTGGTTATTGGCCAAACCTGTGACAGGGGGCATCCACAACTTCTCTGGGCAACCTGTTCCAGTGTCTCACCACCCTCACAGTCAAGAATTTCTTCCTAATATCTAGTCCAAATCTACCCTCTTTCAGTTTGAAACCATCACCCCTCATCCTATCACTACATGTCCTTGTAAAAAGTCCCCTTCCAGCTTTCCTCTGCCCCCCTTTGAGTACTGGAAGGATGCTGAGGTCTCCCTGGAGCTTTCTGATGAAATCTCTCAACCTGTCTTCATAGGTGAGGTTCTCCAGCCCTCTAATCATCGTTGTGGCCTCCGTCTGAACTCCCTCAAACAGGTCCATGTCCTTCTTATGTTGGGAACCCCAGAGGTGAACGCAGTATTCCAGCAGGGATCTCACCAGAGAGAGTGGGAGAATCACCTCCCTCAACTTGCTGCTCATGTTTCTTTTGATGCAGGCCAGGATACCATTGGCTTTCTGGGCTGCATGCACACATTGCTGGCTCATGCTGAGCTTTTCATCAACCAACACCCTCAAGTCCTTCTCCTCAGGGCTGTTTGCAACCCATCCTCCACCCAGTCTGTATCTGTGCATGCGATTTCCCCAGCCCAGGTGCAGGACCCTGCATTTGGCCTTGTTGAACTTCATGTGGTTTGCATGGGCCCACCTCTTAAGGCTGTCAAGGTCCCTCTGGATGGCATCCTTTCCCTCCAGCATGTCGACCACACCACACAGCTTGTGGTGTCATTGGCAAACTCGCTGATGGTGCCCCCAGTCCCACCATCCATGTCACTGACAAAGATGTTAAACGGTGCTGGTCCCAATACCAACCCCTGAGGAATGCCACTCGTCATTCATTTCCACTTGGACACTGAGCTGTTGACCACAACTATTTGTGTATGACCATCCAGCCAATTCCTTATTCACCAAGTGGTCCATCCATCAAACTCGTGTCTCTCCAATTTAGAGACAAGGATGTTGTATGGGACAGTGTCAAATGCTTTGCACAAGTCCAAGTAGATGACATCAGTTGCTCTTCCCTTATTCACCAAATTTGTCAGGCACAATTTTCCCTTAGTGAAGCCATGTTGGTTGTTACCAATCACCTTATTTTCCATGTGCCTTAGCGCAGTTTCCAGGAGGATCTGCTCCATGATCTTACCAGGCACAGAGGTGAGACTGACTTGCCTGTAGTTCTCTGGGTCTTCTTTTTTTCCCTTTTTAAAAATGGGGATTATATTTCCTCTATTCCAGACAGAGGGAACTTCACCAGACTGCCATGACTTCTCAATACGATGGACAGTGGTTTAGCAACTTCATCCACCAATTCCCTCAGGACATGCAGATGCGTCCCATCAGATCCCATGGACTTGTGCACCTTCAGGTTCCTGATCTACCCCTACCATGGGCGGTTTTTCGTTCTCCCAGTCCCTGCCTTTCCCTTCTGTGTGCTGCGCAGTGTGGCTTGAGCACTTGCCAGTGAAGACTGAGGCAAAAAAGTCATTGATTACCTCAACCTTCTCCATATCCTGCGTGACCAGGTCTCCCGTTTCCTTCCAGAGAGGGCCCACATTCTCCCTATTCTTCCTTTTATCACTGACATAGAAGCTTCTCTTGTTGCCCTTGATGTTTCTGACCAGATTTAATTCTACCAGGGCTTTAGCTTTCCTAACCTGATTCCTGGCTGCTCAAACTTCTCTGTATTCCTCTTATTCCTTACACATGCTTTCCCAGAGGCATCACCATCTTGGCTAAGGGGCTCAGCTGTGCCCTGCCATAAATCCATGGCAGCTGGCTGGAACTGCTGTGTCTGACATGGGGCAGTCCTGGTCTCTCCTCTCTGGCACAGAGGCTGTTCATGCAGTGCCTTGCTGCCAACACCTGGACATCTATACCCGGTACACATCCCAGCATAATTTCATCCTTTAATGTATCTCTTTATAATGATGCAAGAAGTCCTTGAATGTAAAGGCTGCTTTACCTTAAAAAATCCAGCTGCTTCAGAAGTCCTGACTTCTCTCTCTGTAACGTTTCTGCCACTCGGTACACCTCCCTGTAATGAAAATAAATAAATATAATTGTCCTAACCATGGTAACAACACTGCTAAAATGCTTCCCCCATGAGTGAGTTCTTCCCCACATTTGAGACTTCGGCTTCTCCAAACCTGTACACTTTATTCTGAATGAACGCTCACTAGTTTTAAAAGTTTATTCAGTATAAGGCCCACAGTACCACAGAAGTTTGAATTAGCAGAGGAAGGAGTAGGGGTTCTTTATAAAAAAAAAAAGAGCTTTAAAATTTCTTCATCCAGAGAGCTTAATATTTGGTGATATTAGCACTTGCATCATGCAGAGAAGACATACTGCTGAAATCACTCGCTCACTCACTCAAGACCATGTAACATTTTATCCAAAATTAAAGTTTATCTTGCTGCTGGAACCATATGTCAGGCTCACACATCTACATTCCCTACAATTTCTTTTCAGTTCCTGACTTTAACTGTTACGCAGCCTTAAACATTGGACACAGCATCTCATATTTTTAGACCAAATTTATACCATTTACTTTGACTTAATGCACCTCTGTGTCTGGCCTTAAATGTTTTTTGCCTTTCAGTGAAGCCTCAAGTTTTCCTGTGCACAGTCTGAACATCACACCTGCTTCAACAGCTCAGGTCTTACCAGGCTGATACAGATGTTTAAAGCAAAACTGCAGGTGCAGTTGAGTAGGGCTGAGCTCTAATTCCATAAAACACTATTGAATCCAAAGTGCTTTGTAAATGCAGTAGTATTATTCAGCAGTCTGACAACTGGGCAGATTTCCTCTGTAGCTTTAAAACCAGATCATTCGACAGCCTTTGCTCTGGATCTGAAAAGAGAGGCCTCAAAGAGGAAACAAACTACCTTGAGGAGGAATGTTTCTACCGCCCATTTCCAAAACACACATCAAACATGCAAAGGTAAAATTAGTGTTCTAAATGCAGTGGCTGTTCTTTAACAATCATTTATCAACAAAGTTCATTATTTATATCCTCAAGAAAAATTATATTGGTAATAACTAAGTAGAGTTTGGCACAAAGCTTAACAGAAAAAGAATATGACATTCTGTTCTATCCTAAAATATGCCAAATAGCCATGGCTCCGAGCTATATGGCTTATTGCTGAAAGGTATAGAATCTGTCAAGATATGCACCACAGTCTGGTGTCCATGTGCTCTCCATGGGCAACGAGAGGGTTTTACAGATATCCAAGCACTTTTTTAAAACTATCTCACATTAAATGGTCTTCAGTGAACATTTCTGCCAATTACAGCTTCAGGGTAATGTAACTTTTGCTTTGTGCTGAAGGCTGGAGCAAGACAGGTAGATTGAGCTGTCACTTAAAGGCCATTTCTTCTTGAAAAACATTATTTAATTCAGAGTCAGAATATGAAATCCAAAACATGTGAACTGGAAACCCCAAAATGCGGGTTCTGGATAACCATAGGGCCTTGTGTGAATTGTGATTTAGCTGTATAAGCTATGTTTTATCTTGCTGGTCAGGATCCTTCATTAAAAATTACGTACTAGAACTGCTTTTGATGAAGAAAAGATGTACAACCTAGTCATCCCATTGCCAGAGTATATTCTGAAAAGCAAGTTTCAGATAGACTTAGTTTTGAGGAGGATGGAGCAGCACGGGCCACAAGTCTAATTTCTTCAAGTAATCACACTGGTATTTCAAAACTAAGGCATACTTTTTAACCAACTGAAATGATTTTTTATTCCGAACACACTCAACAAACTGTGGGGTGGGAAAACACTGACATTTTGAAGAAGTAGCAAAAGATTCTGTAGAAGCCAGATATGCTACAGAAAACATGCTCAATTACTTGGAGAAAAATTACTAGAACAAAATTTTCTGCTGGTGATTTCTGCTTATGACACAAAGTAACAGGGAAACATTGAAGAAATCCCCTAGCAGCAAGAGAACGCTCAAGAGGGAATACCTTGATCAAGCACAGAATTACAGAATCCTAGGGGTTGGAAGGGACCTCGAAAGATCATCTAGTCCAACCCCCCTGCCAGAGCAGGGTCACCTAGAGTACATCACACAGGAACGCATCCAGGCGGGGTTTGAATGTCGCCAGCCAAGGAGCCTCCACAACCTCTCTGGGCAGCCTGTTCCAGTGCTCTGTCACTCTCACAGTAAAGAAGTTCTTCCTGAAAGCACAAGCAACCAAAGCCACAAGCACTAGGGTAGACTCTGGGATATCTCCCTGCACTCCCACTGGGACATTGCCAACACTAAACGCTTCTACCAAATGCCTGCACACTCATGCCCGCAGTATGGGGAGCAAACAGAAGAACTGGGGATCTGTGTGCAGTCACAAGGCTGCCATCTCACTGTGGTTACGGAGCCATGGTGGGACAACTCACCTGACTGGAATTCCTGTGTGATGTACTCTAGATGACCCTGCTCTGGCAGGGGGGGTGGACTAGATGATCTTTCGAGGTCCCTTCCAACCCCTTAGATTCTGTGATTCTGTGTGATTCTGTGAATGTTGT
This sequence comes from Aegotheles bennettii, assembly GCA_013398125.1. NCBI lineage: Eukaryota > Metazoa > Chordata > Aves > Caprimulgiformes > Aegothelidae > Aegotheles > Aegotheles bennettii. Next base: position 22,685 of record VZRW01000607.1, on the reverse strand, counting down.
CATGAAGGGCTACACGCTGTTTAGGAGAGACAGACCGGGTACGCGTGGTGGTGGAGTTGCCCTCTGTGTGAGGCAGCACTTGGAATGTATCGAGCTCTGCCTTGGTGAGGAGGATGAGCAGGTCAAGAGCTCATGGGTTAGGATGAAAGGGCAGACTAGGACAGGTGCCGTTGTTGTGGGAGTTTGCTACAGGCCGCCTGATCAAGAGGAGGGAGCGGATGAGGCCTTCTACAGGCAGCTTGGAGCAGCCTCAAAGTTGCAGGCACTGGTTTGTGTGTGGAACTTTAACTACCCTGACTGGTAAAGTCACACAGCCCAGCACAAACAGTCCAGAAGGTCCCTGGAAAGCATTAACAATAACCTCCTGTCACAGGTAGCAGAGGATCCCACAAAGAACAGTGTGCTGCTTGACCTTATACTGACCAACAGGGAATCCCTTGTTGATGGGGTGAAGGTTGTGGGTAGCCTTGGCTGTTGTGATCCTAGATCAGAGAGTACAGTGTTGAACGTAGAGATAGCAGGGCAGCGAGCAAGATTATTACCATGGACTTCAGGTGAGCTAACTTTAGCCTCTTTAGGGACATTCTTGGAAGAACCCCATGGGGGCAGGCCCTGCAGGGAAGAGGGGTTCAGGAGAGTTGGTCAATGATCAAGGCTCACTACCTTCAGGCTCAAGAATGAAGCATCCCGATGTGGAAGAAGTCAGGCCATGGGCTCAAGAAACCTCCGTACATGAATAAAGAATTCCTGTCATTGCTCAAGTACAAGCAAAAAGTTCACAGGAGATGGAAGCAAGGTCAGGCAACTTGGACCGAATATGGAGAGGTGGTCAGGATAAGCAGAAATGAGACTAGGAAGGCCAAGGCCCATCTAGAATTAAATATGGTCAAGGACGTCAAAGATAAAAAAAAGAGCCTTTCCTATTACATAAATAACAAAAGAAAACCTAAAGATAATGTGGGCCCATTGGTAGATGGAGAGGGGACCCTGGTAAGTGAGGACACAGAAGGCAGAATTACTGAATGCCTTCTTTGCATTGATCTTCACTGATAAGACCAGCCCTCGGGGATCTCTGACCCAGGAGACCAGGGCTGTTGAAGGTCAGGAGGAAGATCTTACCTTGGTCAAGGAGGATTTGGTCAGAGAACACCTAAACAAATTTGACATCCACAAGTCCATGGGCCCTGACAGGATGCACCCACAAGTACTGGGAGCTGGTGGACATAATAGCTGGGCCTCTCACGATCATCTTTGAGAGATCATGGAGATCAGGGGAGATGTCTGACGACTGGAAGAAAGCAAATATCACTCCAGTCTTCAGAAAGGGCAAGAAGGAAGACCCAAGGAAGTATCAGCCAGTCAGCCTCACCTCAATCCCTGGTTGCCCAGAGAGGTTGTGGAGGCTCCCTTATTGGAGATATTCAAGAACCGTCTGTGTCATGTGCTCTAGGATGACCCTGCTTGGGCAGGGAGGCTAGATCAGATGACCTACTGTGGTGCCTTCCAACCTTACTGATTCTGTGATTATATCACAGCACCAAATACCCTGAGAAGGAGACTTATTGACACACTAAGCAAACAAATGTACTAGAACCACTGCAGCTGGAGACTTACATTTCCTTCTCCTCATGTAGTCTTGATGCCTCCTCCTGAAGCACCTGTAACTGTTGCTGAGCCAGGCTTAGTTCATGAGAAGCTCTCTCCAGGTCTCTCAGCAGGTCCTGGTTAGTCAGCTTCAGCTTGGTGTTCTCTACCTTGGTTTCTTCTTTGCCACTGAGAAGTTCTGTACATTGCTGCTCTAACTGGGATGGAAGAAAAGAGAACAGAAAGTATTATAACTAAGTGAGGCATCTTGGTTTTGAGGCTTTCAATTCAAGTTGTAGAGGTTAGTTGAATAGGGAAGCTATTTCTATTAAAGCAAACATATGAATAAAACACATATGGTGCTCTTCCACTGCTCTGTGTACAGACATAGTTGTACTACACAAAAACAAAGCCATTCCACTCTATGACTGAATTTCATCCAGTTCAAAAGTGCACCAGGACAAACCACAAAAAAGGTGTTAACAGAGCAGATTAGCAGTATTTAGTTGATATTCACAACTGGTATTTTAGATAATTTCCTACAATGACAAGGCCTATACAAAGCAATTCAGAGTTCTGCCTAAAACCTGTTAGATTTAAATCTGGTAGCTAATAAACCTTCCCTTCCTCAATAATATCAGCAACCAGTAACCTTTCTGCTGTCTCAGCTAAATCTGCCAAGAAGTGTGAATTAGACCTTTTTTTTTTCACATTTATGTTCACTCTCCAAAGTATATGCAAAAGAAAGATACACCTTCCCTGTGAAACAGATAGCAGCAAATGTAAAGAAGTTCCACCTGCTTTTCCCTGGCTAACTGAGCAAATCGAGATGACATATCAAAAGTTAAGTTGACTTCATATTAGGGAGCTCACTGCTGACCTGAAGATACAAAACCTTTTATTATTTAAAAAAAATTTTATCAGTGTGCATTTTAAGGGATGTAAAATGTACTAGGAGCCTTACAATAATACCAGTTCAGTTCTCCATGTCTGTGACACAACAGAGGATTTTGTTAGAACCCTCATTTTGCACATTCCAACAAGCAGAGCTCACCCAAATCAAAACCTGTCCTTATGCAGCTCTGCCAGTCTGTTCATGAGCCACAACACTGCTGTTGTTCTAGTCTTGGTTTTGAATGCAGCCTTAAGGCCCAGGTTCAAAACAAAAGCAGAAAACAGTTTCTAGCTGGGATTGTGAAAGGTCAGGAACAAGAGTAGGGCAGGAGCACCTACCTCAGCAGCAGCACCAACACAACTGTAGCCTCAGCAGGCTCACAGTCCCTACAGAACACTGACTAGCTGGGTATCAAGCTACTGCTGAGCAATGTTGGTTTATGTTGAGAGATCTCTTCAGTCCCTGAGCATTGCTTCCATTCATTGCCAGAATGAAGTTATCTATTCAATGTAAAAGACCAGCTGCTTCAGGTAGTAGAAGACAAGACTTTCTTACCCTGAGGAGTGATTCTGGGAGAAGCAAAAAGTGATCACACAAAGATGAACTTTCAAAAAGCTTAGGAGCAATAAATTGCAGGCAGAAATCCCACTTACAGAATACTATGGCCATCTCAAAACTTACACAGAGACTGGCTTAGAGATGTAACTGCAGTGGTAGCCACCATTAGCTCCCAGAATCACAGGTACTGATGTTAGAAATACTTGCTACAAAACCTAGTGCTTACTCTAGTGAGAAAAAGAATTAAGTTGAAACTATGCTCAGTAGCAGGTGCTCAAAATATTGAAACCCTAAGGCAGGAAAAAGGGTTATTTCACAGCAATACAGAGCTCCTTCCTTTTACTGTATCGATGCAATCCTTTAAGTAATGCCAAACACTACTTTTAAAGCATTCAATTAAACAACTCCCAACACAGTAGAGTAACTCATTAGGTGCAAATTGGCTCCCATGGTCATCAAGTAGATGAAAAATTATTGGGAAAGACTCATGGCTCAAAGTCATGTTCAGAAAATCTAGGGAGCAGAGAGAATTAACCAACTACTACAGGTCAAGCAGAGACACAGTAGTCAATGGTAAATATTCTCTCTTTTTGACAAAAATGGGAGGAAAAATTCCCAGGTTTAAAATAGTGTAAAAAGCCAGGATTGTCCAATACAAACTGTTACTGAGGACAGCTATTGCTGTCCCTCAAAGATACATACATTAAGGACTCTTCAATTTCCCTTGTTCTTAGCTCAGTATTTTTTCTGTATTTTCTCTCTTTTTTTTTTCTATATATTTCTGGTGCATTAAACATCTATACGGTGTAAAGCTGAGGATTATTTTGTTCTTTATGCCTTTCTTAACAGTCCTATCACTTGGTTTGCATTTTTTGAGTGCTACTGATCCATGTAATGCCAAGATTATGTTCTTCAGTGGCTGTCATCAGCACAGAACCCATCATTTTATGTGAGAAGTCCTGGCCCACATCTACTTTCTTACTTTCTTCCCCTAATACAAGATTCTGTGCCCTAGATGTTACACTGAACATCCTCTGTCCCCAGTGCCTCCTCCTAAGACTTGCGATCATACATCCCTTGAGGAACACTATTGAGAATACCTTTTGCTTTATCTAAGACATGTAGAGCAAGCTGACAATTCAAGATCATGGCAGCCAGCAAAGAGGCCTAGCCAAAGGAATCTTGGGTTACAGAAGGCCAGTCACCATGGAATCAGAGCAGTGTGTCAGTCACACCAGGCAGAAGATCCCCATAAGGGAGAATTCCTCTGGCTAAGTCAGCAGAAACAACTCATCTCGTCTGGAATTTCTCATTCACATTTTTGCTAATAATGTCCAACACAGGAATAATTACATTGTCTCTAATAACTTATTATTTTTTTTAAAAAAAAGGAAAAGAAAAAAAAAGAAAAAGAAAAATACTTGTTAATGAAGTTTGGAAAAAAACCATTTCTATTACTCTCAAGAGGTTCTCTCATAATCAAGCATAGAAGATGTAATTAAACAGAGCTACCTTTACCATCTGCAAGAAAAAATATACTACCATGCAAAAGGAGGAGGAGCAAGTGATGGAGTGCTCTGGATAAGGCAAGCATTAGACAGGTGGAAGCTAACCTAGCACACAGTGATATCTAGGTGAATGAAGAGTAATACCAGAAAATGAGTGAGGTTATAGTATTATAAAAACAGATCTGAAGGAAGATGAGAGTCACTGTCAGAGATGTTCATTAGGAATTAGAAAAATACATGTACAAAACACTGTCTCTAACTACTCTGAGTTAAGCATTCAAATAAACAGGCTAGGCTGCTATACCAGAAAAAAAAAAAATCAAATATTGCATATAATATTGAAAATGGGTACCAATCTGCTGGTTGAATGACAAAATGTCATCAATCATCTGAATAAAATTATCTCACTTATCACATCATTAGAAGTAGTGAATTCCATTTGCACAAAACAGCTTCTTTTTCATAAAAATAAAATGGGATATTTTCATTTTTATGGTAATATTAAGATCCTGTCCTTCAAAAGCACCCTTGTTAAGACTCACACTAATTTGTAAGGGAGAAGGGAAATAATAAATAATAGAAATTCCAATTAAATTTGAAAACATAATAATACTTTTAATAATAAACAATGCAATTAATAGGAAAACATAAAACTAGATTAAAAATAATACTAGCAAAAATAATACAGAAATTGTTTTATGTTCTCCAAGATAGGCAATAGTAGACAACAGGCAATGTAGACAATAATCATAAGATAAAAGACAAATCATAAGATAAAACTTTCTGATGCTGCTGCCCTTATTACTGGATTAGACCAGGCTTAAAAATGAGTGTAAGCCTTTGAATAGCTTCTGTGGTTTATTTATCAAATTAGAACACATATTTTAAAGAACCACGGGAAAAGGTATTAATTGATAACTAAGTTTTAAACATAGCTTTAAAGCAAAACAAACAAACAACACTCACAACAAAAAAGGAGAATATTAAAATATAATCATTACAAAATTAAAGATACTTCTGCAATGTGGTAAACAGCCTGCATAAAACCACATCGATTCTGATTCACAGTGGTACCTTAACAAAGGTAATTAACAACAGGCATTTTATTTCAATTTTAATGGTCTCTTAGTTCAGTTGTATATCCTCATCAGCTAAACTCACACAATTATAGTAAGCTGGAGGTTTGACTCCCCTCTTACTCAGGTACAATCCTACAATTCCCATCAGCTGGAGCAGCACCATGATTCATTCCTCAGAAGAGGATCTAAAAGCTACACACAACAAGGGAACTGCCCTCAGACTTCTTTTTCCTCTTCCTTCCCTTCCCCTTACTTCTCTCCTATTTCCCAGGTCTGGCACTCCCAAGCACTGCTGCCAGGAAAAGAAATTTTACATGTATTTTATATTCAAATTCTACAGAGGGAGTTGGTTTCACAGAAGTCCATTTCAGCCCTTTAAATTCCAGTGCTACTCCTTTCCCCTATCTCTAGTCTTTCATGCACTAACCTTGGAGACTCTTCACAGCAAGTTTACACGTATAGAAATACTCTGCTTACCCAGGCAGGCCATGCATTTTAAGAAGTAAAACACATGAGGCTTTAATATGGGGACTTGACAAGCTGTTACCACGCAAGAGAACCATGCACTGTTGTAAAACTGTTATCACAGAGAGATGTATCGGAAGCAGGGTGGTCAGGATGGAACATTCCAATTTCCTAGTGCTGAATCATCCAAAACAAGTAAATGAGCAGTTGGTACAAGCTTGGAGTGTACAAGCTTTGGTGTACACTATAAGACCCAAATCACTGTTCTCTGCTCTTGGGCTGTCTGGGCATTAGGCCAGTTCCTAGCACATTGAAGGCACTGGAATTCTGCTACATTTTCAGAAAATTAACCTATATCTGGGGAGAATACCTGGAGTATTTTTTTTTTTCATTTTATCATATAAAAGGAAAACTGCTTTAGAAATAGAGGGTAACATTTTTCCTAGGCACATGTGTAGAAGCCTAGCAGTCATAATTACACTTTTAAATGCATTCAGGTATCTACAGTTATGATAAAAAAGCAATAGAGGGTCACAGTTTGGCAGAACCACATCACATCAACTTGCATTTCTGGAACCTAAGGACAATCGTACGAACAAATAAAAATTATCTGGTTTGGTTTTTTTTTTTTAACTCTGAAGGATATTGGTTAATACCCTTTTCTGCTTTTGAACCAATTCTTCCAGTTCTTGTTCTTTTGACAGGAGCTTGCACTCCAGCTCTTGACTGTAGGACTGAAACCTCTCTGTGTCCTGCAAAATTCAAAGAGTAAATGGATTAACAGAACAGCACAATTTCCTCATCAGGAGGAGACATAAGGAATTAGGCATGAAAATAACAGGCAAGATTTTTACAGTGAACATAACAAGCTACTGATAGAATTCAATTTAGGGATGGTATCACACATGAATCTAGACTCTGAGCTTCTGTAAAGTGGTGTAGTCCAGCAGCTTCAAATGACTGCAGTTGCTACAGGAAGTGCTGATTGCACATGAGTGGGCATCAAGTCTACAAAGTGGAGGCAAAAGTCTTCTTAGGCACAAGCGTTAGAAGCTTAGCCAACCTAAACCAATGAAGCTAGAATGCATCCTCTATTTCCAGCTGCACGTATCCTTATCCTCTTACACACTAGCACTCATGCCACCTGTGGCAGCAGTCAGCTGTTTCAGAGAGCTAAACCAGCAGAAAAACAACTAGCAAAAAAGTGAATAGGTTTCTGCACACTTGGTATCCTGAACCAGAGAACTGCTGGCACAGAGAAATTATGAGAATGCACTGACGTAAACAACACGGCCAAATGAAAATTATTCTGAACTCATACAATAATTCACATACAAGATATCAGGATTGTCATGGGAGATACAGGCTACTGACACACAGCACAGCAAGTCAGGCTGGAGTAAAAGAAACAACACCTGCTACCTTTAAAATCCATCACTAACAATGATCTGTCACAGATGTTCTACTGGTATAAGCAAGTGATCTGGGCTTCCAGCTCTGCTGTTCCCTTAGCAATTAATATCAATCCATCCACTATCTAAGTATCCTCCAATCACTGTGAACTCCCAGTCCTATTTGGGATTACTCCTTCAGACATTCCTCAGCTGAGACAAACTGTAAGACACTCCCTGAGTAAAATCAGGTTCCAGAAGTTCATATCAGCTGAGAATCTGTCCTATTCCTCCACAACAGGCTTCTACTCTCTAAGGTCCATAGGAAAATGCCTGTAAACAAAAATAATAAAAAAAAAAATCACTCAAGACAGCAGTGGATCCTACATGCTTTTCCCCTTCAGCAGTACACATAATGGAGTAATCGAATGCATGCTAACTGACTTTTTATGTGGAAGAATATATATCCAAGTGAAAAAGACAGACTGACTGCCCCTTTTGTACAACTTTGAGTCAGCAGGGTATTAAGTATTGTAAATAGCTGCAATTTGTACTTAATTGCATCTTACCAATTTCTTTAAACATATTCTTCAAGAGTTGCTCTTCATTGAAGCCATAATAATTACCCCTTTGTATGTCATCAATGCATCTCTCCAGGCTGTGAAGTCTTTGTGAGACTTTGCATTGGGGAAAGAATTTAACAGTCAGATCTCCCCAGATCCCGAATTAGTCATGCCAAGAAAGAAAACTTCTTGAGTGTCTGACAACCATTACTGTGAATGCTGACTAAACTGTAAATATCTTCACTGGGAAGCTCTAACAAAACAGTTTGAAAGAAATGGCTTTACCCCAAACAGGAGATCCAACAATCACTGCCTGTGGAAAAGTCTTTGTTGTTTTAGGATTTTTAATACAACTTCAGTTGTGGGCTATTAAGAGTGTATAAACCATTTCTTCCACAACAGTTGCTGTCAGGAAAGTTGCAAATACTTTTTATTCTTCAGCTGATATACAAACTTTATATAAAGGGTTCATCTTACCCACCACTAAAATCTGCTCTCAGCTTGGAATGGGAAAAACTTGAAGTCTGTGATTCAGGTTCACTACACTGCGAGGCCAGTGAAAAGACTGATTCCTCAGACAGCTAATTAAGGCTCTTAGAGAAACAAAAATACTTTATCTATTTGGATCACAAAAGGATTTTTTATATATCATATTTAATTGAGAATGGAGGTGATAACTGATGGATAGCCACTAGTTTTGGCAACATTTTGTGTACCATGTGTTGTTTGAAAACATATATTGTTTTCATTTATATGGCTGCTTTCAAGGCAACAAACAGGCGTGAGCCAGTAGCTCATGATTGGTTGTCACAGGCCACCCAGAGAAGCTGTGAAATCTCCATCATTCGCACACTCAAAACTCAGTTGAACAAGTCCCTGAGCAACCTGATCTAGTTTGAAAGTTAGGAGCAGCATAGGTGTTTTCCCACCTAAAAGATTATAAGATGACTCCCTCCTGGAGCATAGTGGCAGTTCTTGTTAGTCTCCTTGTTTTAGGAAAAAAACAGGATAGAAAAATCCCAAGAACAGATTATAAAAGCAGTAGAGGAGATTTAAAGGAGACTTTGTAAGAGAAGGGAATTCATTGCCAGGTGCTCTGGAAGCAGTGACAAAAGAATCTGGCCTGTGGGTTTATTTTGCAAATAGTTATGGTGGTTTCAGAAATTACCATCACTTGATTTATCTGCTGTTGCTCTTCAGTGAAAACTTATCCCCTCCCCAAAAGCAGTGACTGCAGAACTTAACAGAATTAGTGAACAACTTCAAAGAGCATTTTTCTTGTGATCAGAAGCTAGACCTGTGTCAGCATCAATAATACAATGAGGCTCTAGTTCAGTTGACTTTCAAAAGAATGCCAGCTGCTACCATGTGCCAGGCACTGAGCACAGGACATTGATGCTCCTCTCATCCAACAAGTCACTTAGTTTGAAGCTGCAGAGCCTGGATCGTACAAAAGTAGCAGTGAGGCCAACTATGTTTTTTCTTATTCTGTTGTGAAACACACTTTGTGGGCTTTCATTTCACACCCAGAATGAGCATAAAGCCACTGAAAGTGTGAGCAGAATCCATGCCCACAACAACAAAGAGACACTCACTTTCATGAGAAACTGCTCTTTCTCCTTTTTGATTTGCTGTTCCATTTCCTCATAGAGATGTTGAATTTCTTCATCATAAGCAGCAATTTTCCTAATAAGAAATAAAAGTACACCGAGTGGGTCTTTGTAACATTACTTCAAGTTATGGCTCACATTACAACCTAAGCCCCACATTTCTGCCTTAACACAAGACACCAGAGAATGCTGAAGGGTTAAGAAAATATGAATTTTTGTGCAGAAGAGGTCAGAGACTAAATTTTTATTTTTTTCTCATGGAAGGAAAGCTTCAACAGCTCAAAGGCTAATAAGGCTACATGTCTAATGTTTCCATATAAAGCAGCTGTTCATTATGCAGTTTTAATGGCTACCAAACCTTACATTTAAGGAACAGACTTTCCTAATGACAATACTAAGATTACCAGAGCCTAAGTTTGCCTTTATATGACACTACTGTATATTCCTCCACGTTCATCTTAGAGCTGATTCTTCAGCAATCTGCACAATGCATCTGTTAAAAATAAAGTACATGATCTCCACATCAAGAAAAGCAAGACAAGGAATATACACCAGAAAAAACAGCCATTAATTTTTTTAATCTGGATATCTACTATTTTTGTACCTAATGTTCCACATATTCTATTTTTCACACATTAAAGGTCTGATTCTTTTCTCAGCTAAATCCAAGCAAATTGGAAAAAAACCTTCAAAAAAATTTACGTAAGCTAAGAGGACTGAGAAACATCAGAAACAAGTCTTTCTTTTCCCCTTTCAAACATCACAACACTTGACATTGCCAGCTTGCATATTCAGTCACAGGTAAAAAATGGGGTGGAGGTGGGAGGTGGAGGCACTTTCTCAGGATTTACGGCAGCAATAAATAAATATCAAGCTACATCAATTTGAGGAAAATTATTTCTGTCACTTAGATTTTTGTAAACTCTGATCAGGTGAGAAAAGCAGCTCAGACAAGGGCCTCTTTGTGTGGCTGCAAAGATTTAAATAGAGAGTGCCAGAAGTCATTTTTGCTGCCTTATCCCCCTTACAGTGTGAAGTCAGGTCATGTCTGACCTCAAATTTTATTTTCTTATATCTAAGAAGAGACTTCATAAGAAATTAGCATTCATCAATGGAATAAAATTACACAAATACATAATGAATTAACAATTACTTCTAAAGGTATAGCAGAGATGCTAAGATCATATTTAAAAATACTGTATTCATGCAGTATAATGTCACTTTGATCAGGGCTAGAGTTACTATGTACTGAAAAACGCTGTAACTTTGCACAGGCAGAACACATTGCACAGCAATGCACAGCAGTGTTTCCATGGGAATCAAAGATTTCCTTTGCTTCTGCGTGACAGGGAGAATAGCGTTAGCCTGGTATTATTAAACTGCTGATTTAGATATTTCTTTCCTCTTGCTTGTATGGAAGCAAGGAACATAGCAGCACCATCAAGACTACATCCAGAAGGTACCTCTGGATGTAGGAAACATTTTAGTTCATCTGGCACATAAGCACATGCCATTTCTGCAGGCTGAATGCTCCCCAAGCATTTAATTCATGGCTTACCATTCTTACCTCTGATCAAAGTAAACAGAAAGATAAAATAATACCTTTTTATAATCAAAAATATAATACAATTATAAATAATGTAACTAACAAGCAGCAGAAAAAATAATCCAATAAACTAGCTAGCAAATGTTCCCCACATGCAGTCAGGGAAAATAATTAAAGCCATACGGGCATATCATTGCTATGTGGAAAATGCAAAATGTTTTGATTAAGACCTCTACTCCCCAGAAACATACCATCCAGTTTTACTCAATGCATAATTGTATAATTTCAGCAATATTTGATAATGTGATTGTTCTCTTTCCAGTAATTCTGTGGAATAAAAAGAGATTGAGATGAAAGGGAGACGGTGCTGTTGAGCACCGCTAACCAGAATGGAATGTAACGCAAGTTCACGAAGTTCAGATCATGAGTTCATGGCCAACACACTCACGAGGGTTTCTGCCTGTTCATGTAGCTGCAATGTGAATTGTTTGGGTTTCAGAATTGCCGTTCATGCAGTTTGTTGTAACAGTTCTTCTTACCTCTTAAAAATAAATACAGTGATTTGTGCACTTTGTGCACTAATCTTCTGAGATGCTGATTCTCCTCTTCTCCCAGTGAAGGTGGACTCTGACGCTGTCCTATGCTAAGCCCAATAAGATATCCCCTAGTCCTTCCTTCCCCCTTTACCTTTATGTTTATCTTCTCTGAAACACATTGCACCTTTTTACTAGGTTTGTCTTTCAAATGCAAAGCACAGCAGCAGACAGAGCTAACAGGCTGTTGAAGATTTTATCTGCTATTAGAATAAAAAGGTCTCTTTCTCACCTGTTTTAAACTTCCTACTAGCCTTCTTAAATGTCCCCTGGTTCTACTGCTAGGTGTTTGAAGAATAACAGTTCCTCATTCAGCCTAATCAGTGGGCTCATGGTTTTGTAAAGGTGTATCATATCCCACTCCAGCCTTCCCCGCCTCACTCAGTAGATCCTACCTATTAAAAATAGCTGTTCCATTCCTTTAACCACTAAGCTGCCATTCTCTGCACCTTTCTTCATTCCAATACACTTTTCTTGTGTTGCAGACACCAGGACTCCACTAACAACTCAAGACGTGGGTGCACCAAGATTCTAGGTGGTGGCAAAACCATGCTTTGTCGTGTTCTCAGTACCCTTCCTGATCACATGTAGTATTTTACTGGAGTTTTTTGGCTGCCATTGCATCCTGAACCGATGATTTCAGGAGGCTCTCTGCAATGACCCCAAGGGCTTTCTCTGGACTTGTAAATGCCCATTCCAAGCTCAGCATCACATAAGCATGACTTAAATTATTTTATCTTCCTTACGTTTATCTACAATCAAATTAATCTACATTTTGTCCACTCAATACATCACCCTATTATTTAAAAAACACCACTTCCTAATTTAAGAAGCCATCTAATTTTAAATTAGCACTTAAAATTAAATACAAATATAAGAAAATCAAGAAGAACTAACTTACCCTAGGAAACAAAAATTGTATCCACTGAGTAGATGCCAAAAGCAAAATGGATGAATGTGCGGAGCTACTAGTTCACACTTTCAGTGCATAGCTTAGCTATTGTCAATTCCAGCAGCAGACCAGATATATGTACAGTAGTTGGTTTGATACATTACTGTAGTAAAAGTCCCTTACTTTTGTTAAATGAAAAGAAATAAAGGACCAAATACGTATTTTTAAAAGGAGAGGGTTTAAACCTCATACTTGCATTTTGCCTTAAAATCTACAAATATAAGCAACAGCTCATCACCAGTTCCTTTATGATGATAAACACCAGTGAGAAGAACACCAGTTCTGGGATAAAAATGCAGCTGTTTGCATTGTTTGCTTTGAAGTGTATTCAGCTCTATGCAAAAACTCATCAGCAGTATTTTGGCTGTTGTTCTACTGAACCAGAATTACAGGTCACCTAAAATGAGAAACAATCCTACTTAAAACTGAGGTGAGGTTAATATCTGACAAAATCAGAGCGGGCCAGTTTACTTGGAATACTAAAGCAGATCTTTAATGCTAGAAAAAATCATGGCCTGTTACTGAGTAATAAAAACAGTCACACACTAAGTGTGCACAGTGCCATAATTTATATGTTCAGAGGACAAAAATACTAGTATCTGTAAGAGGGTCAGCAGTACCATATGCAATTCTCTTCGAGACTATTTTAAAGTTACCAACATCTTTTCCTAGGAAAAAAAATTCCTTGGCATATAGAGGTTTTCTTTAAATATATGCACTCATATATGTGTGTGTGTGTGTTCGCACACCTGTCTGTATCTATATAAATAAGAATTCACAGGGAGAACAACCCTATGCCTTTGAGTAGTACTCAAGGTACCACAAATTTCCTCTATGCAGGCGCATGCTGCATGTTATACATATGCATTATAATTTTATTCGTAAGTTTACTGAACTCTACAAAAACAGGAATCAGGCTGTCATCCTTCATGTCTGTGTGAATGCTGCTTGTGTTTAGGTGGGTGCCAGTAAAGGCACCGCTTTCTAATCAGTATTGGTCTTCACAGTCCCCCATGTGTGGTGTGTGTATTGAGAATACACACTCAACCTCACTACTGGCTGGACCTACACATGGGAACTGCAGCAGTGTACTGTATCTATTGAACCAAGGACAGGGGGAAAACCCTGGGTCTCTTAGACCACAGGATTCAGGTTCATGAATGAAAATATGTGTGAAAGCTCTAGAACAAACAACAAAAAACAGGCATAGAAGAATCGCATGGCTTGACAGCATAGACTGGCAGGGCATACAGATCTTAGCATCTGCACATGGAGCTTCTCAGGGCATTCAGGTTAGGAAAAAAGGAACAACTTAAGACAAAAGCACAGCCTACATCCAGGAAAGGAGACAGGCTGAGAGTAGACTGTATTATTACCTAAAGACTCACAGAGGTGACTTGGGAAGGAAAGATGAAAGATCACATTCATTGTCAACTTCCAAAGTGTACTATTGTCACCAACCAAGAAGAACCCAGGAGACAGGACAAGACCTTAATAACCAGCATCCCTTATCTTCTGTGACCCCACAGTAAATCCTGGCCAGTCTATGTGGACACATGCATCTTAGTGCCAATATGTATGTGAGTATAATAAAAAAAATATTTTTCCCCCCCATATGGTCCTATCTTGAGCTTTGCTGTCATTTGTACATAGTTTAAAATAAAAGAGGTTATTCATTCCCACTGTTACCAAAGACAATATTACTGCTTTGATAATTCTGACTCCTTCCAGCTATTGATTACAAACAAAATAATTATCTATGTGATGAAATTAGAGGTTAGGGTCAGGGTTAGGAGCAACAGAAGGAATAAATTAGCAAAAACCTGTTTTAACTACAAAGGCACAAAAATCCAATGCATTTTTGAGATAGAGATTTCATGTCAGGAAGAAAAGTCAGGTAATGCTAATGTATTCTCCATGTACCTCTATGCTGATCACGGCTATTAATCAGACAAATTTATTCATTCAGTTCCTAAAAAACACCGACAAGAGTCTGACAAAAAAAACCCAAACCAAAACACCAAACAACCCCCTCACTACACATGGTTATTAATAATCTTCAGTTTAAAACAGACACCACAACTATCTCTATGCTGTTTCCAACTGACTAGGTGTCTGAAGGCTAAAACCACACTTGTAGACTTAGAAAATGCTCTTATCAGTATAAATCAATTCTCTTTAATGACCAAAAGTTTTTAGTTTTTTTCTTTCTTCAAAAGCCTTGTCATATTCTTGGAATAGCCAGGAGACTGCTGAACAAATGAAATAAAAATTCAACAATATATTTGCCTTTATTACTCAATTTATAAGAATCTGAAATTCAGAAGTGACAGTTTATAATAAAAACACAGGGCAACTTCAACTGTAAGCATAATTTTGTATTCTGTTTAGATTTAGCATCACAATTTTTTCCCCTCTAGACAGCTACACATTAAAGGATAATCTATTGAGTTCTTATAAATATGGTTTTATATATGTTTTATACATTCATTTATATACATACACACTATATATATGTTTGTATATATAAAACCAATATATATTGTTTACTATACTTCATGTTAGTTTTTTATTTATATTTGTTAACTTATATTTTCACTGGTATCAGTTCTTTGTTCTGCTTTAATATCTTAAACCTCTCATTTCTCTGGCCAGTTAATAGCTTTTCTGTGTGCAATGCTTTCAAGGCACACAGACAATTTACCAGATTTATTGGTAAATCTGACTTTCCTCTGGAATCAAACTGATTAACTAGAAGTGGATTGC
Organism: Aegotheles bennettii; assembly: GCA_013398125.1. NCBI lineage: Eukaryota > Metazoa > Chordata > Aves > Caprimulgiformes > Aegothelidae > Aegotheles > Aegotheles bennettii. The sequence goes on along the minus strand of VZRW01000607.1, from coordinate 7,175 downwards.
TTAATATTGTCTTAAAACTGCAATGTAATAACAGACATCTGCAAAAAAATTTCAGTCAACAAGATCTGTTAACTCAAAGAGAAAAGCTAATTTCAGCCAGTTGTGCGTTATAAATAATTTTACTGATACTTTTCATGACCGATAAAATTTTACTTTACAGGAACTCTTGTGATTATAGTCCTTTGCCGAAATACCTTGCTTATTTCAAAGGTTCAAATAGTAGGTAAGACAGCTGTAAAACTACACAAACAGTTCAACAAAGAGAAGTACTAACTTTTTTAGAGCACATTCCAACTTGTTCTTTTCATTATCTGCCTCTTGGAGCTGCGAAAAAATTCTGAAGAGAAACTCTTCAAAATTGGAAAGTAAGTGAGGTTCGTCTTTTCTCAGCCGCAACCAAAGTTGCTTCACATCACTCTCACTGAAAGAAAAGATTATGAAGGATTCATTAAGAGAGAACATTTCTCAGGCTGCAATAAATGTTCACAGCATCCTAGAGTATGGAGGCTTTAGGGCAACTTGGGTCAGAACACAAGGCTTATTAAAAACAAAGGCTATTTAGGCAGTGCCAGATTTGAAAAGGATAAGGTGGGTGGGAAATGATGGAAATTGCATTTATTAAAAAAAAATGCATCACAAAATTTGGCCAAGCAGAGAATCACAGGAACTGCTTGTTTAGCAGGTGCCTTGTCAGACACTTCATCTGAACAAGAATAGATGAGAAAGGAGACAGATGAAATACATCATACCATCCCATCATTTCTATTAGAAGTAAAGAAGTTCCCATTAATCTAGTGTGGAGGGGGCACTGGGAAAGCTAATCAAAACCTGAATGAGACTTGGCCTCCTAAGTTACTTAGACAAGCTAACAAATTACATTTGCACTGCCATCTTTCATTTTCAACCCACCTTAATTCCATAGTGGGACTGCTACAAAAGTCAGAACACATCATCTTGAAAATTCTGATTTAAAGATTTACCAAGAGAATGTTTTCATTTCCAAATCTGTTCAGCAGATACTGGGAAAAAAAAAGATGTTCTACTCTGAATGATAATGGGGGTTTTAATAGTTTGCCAAAATTCTCCTGAATAATTTCTTTTGTTTGTTTCTTCCTGGCTCGTTCTCTTCCATGCACATTGTAAGACTGAACCTAGGCAGTAAAAAGTGTTATATTCAAAGGACAAATGTGGATAAGGATAGAAGAGGTGGATGATAAAAATCTCTTCATAATGAAAGCCTTTCAGGATGACTGACAACCAACTCTTTCCTACAACAGGCAGTCAGGTGAAGAGAGGCACTGATGAGCACTTCTATTTCATGGTAAGGGGCACTGATTCATTTCTTAAACACTCCTACCATGTCTCCAGATTCTCTCCCTTTTTGCCCTGTGCTTTTTTTGATTTAGAGCATTCATTGTGATTAACTAATGAATGTCAGACCAACGCATAAGCTCTTAAAGCAGTTTTTGCACTCTGTGTTTCAGAGTGAATCATCTTGGTCCCTGGAAGAGGTGGTGTTATCAGAGCAATCACAACGTGCAATTATGCATGGAGGGGAGAAAAAGCAGAAAAATGAGAGAAAGCATTCTTTCTTATGGTTAACTGGTGCACTTTAGACACAGCCCTTGCCAAAAAAGCAGTTGGCTTACATTGTTTGATTGAAAATGATCTATGTTCAAAACCCACGTTACATCAGTGGGTTAATGGCTCGCTTTCATGTGGCACAAACATACGTTTCATGTGGCTGCAGTACAATAGCTTCACTCTTGGAAATTTTGGTTGAATTGCACTTTATCATCTCTGATGACCTTGAAAATCAATTTTTAAAGAATCACTGAACAGCTTTGGTTCTTGTCATTCATCTTAGATTACATTAAAATCAAACCCAGAGCTGAATCATGAGATCATACAGTCTGTTACTATTGCTGCAAATACTCACTCATTCAAAACCTTTTTAGCTCCAAGCTGATCCATCAGATCTGAGAACTGGAATTCTTCATCCTCATCACCACTCGTGGTCTCTTCACATGCAAGCGGGCAGGCTGTTTCACCTTCTGATTGCTGCATCATCTCATTATTCAAAGCCATCTGCCCCAAAAGAAACTGGCCTAAGAATTAGAAATTACACATGTTAGCGTTTTCAGAACTTACTGTAAGGAGCAATGTCATTGAAGAACAACATACTAAAGATCAAATTTCACAGTAAATATAATCTGTGAGGGAAACACCTACACTTGTTTACAAAAAAAGGGAGTATAAAGAAACAACAAAAAGATAAGGCGTGGCAAGAGGATCCCTGAGTTGTATGCCTGACTTTGACTTCAGTTTAATGTCTAACCTTCAGTAAAATTAGCAAACATACAGAAAAAATTCAGACTTCCATAAACAAAAGACGTAAACTGCAGCAACAAGCACTTTATAAATGTTGTGGCCTTATTTCTTAGTATGTTTAAACAGAAGTTAGGAATCTAAAATAACCACAGCATTGCTACTGATAAAATGTACCTCTTATTTTAATATTCTTTTTAGTGCATGACCAAAGGCACACCTCAAATTCCTGTATAAACTGCATATAGAAAGCTACATTTATTAACACTTACTTCCCTCCAGAGGGATATTCTTGGCTACTGACACCACATCACAGTCATGAGAGACTTTCATGAAAGTCGTGAAATTTTCTCAAAAAATTTTCACTAGCCAACAACACATGATGTTACCTTGTATTTGCTCTAGTAAGTGTTGAGGCACTATAAAAGAATTGATGATAAGAAATAACAATGGATTGACAAGAGAGTTGATTCAATTTAAATTAAACATGAGGCTAAGCAAGAATAAATATTACTCAAGTCAACTGGTCTGAAGGGCTCAAGTAAAATAACAAACAGGTGAAGCTTGAAACTACCTTAGAATTGGAGATAAAAATGGTGTATAGACAAGAGAGCCAAAAACACTATATGCAAAGAATACTAAACCAAACAGCTACAAGCTTTTTAGCTATGTCTGTAAAAAGAAAGGAAAAAAAGAAGTACAGTAGTTGTGTAGTGAGGCTGTAGAGGTGAAATTGCCACATGAGTAATGAATGCACTTGTGCTCAGCTGGGGAAGACCAGATACACCACATCAAATTCTTAATATGCCAGCCATTTTGTTTTGAACATCTGCAAGCCAGAAGTTTTAAGGAATCTAGGCAAAAGATGTACTGTGATTTTCTTGCAGAGGGTCTTTGGTTTTAATTTAATACAATTTAAAATTTTGGTTTTAATTTTAATACAGAAGTTACCATAGACCCAAGGATTTGCAAACAAAAATGAAGGTCCCATGCATAGTATTTTAATGGAGATTTAATGCTTCAATTCACACATAGAAGAGATACAGTTTTCTAGAGAAAATGCTTAAACCTGATGCTTACAGCAATCAGGGCTAAAATTTAAGTACAAAATTGATTCTACATAAACAACCAAAGACAGTCTCACTAACATGGTCATCTTATCTGGAACCTCACAGCTGGAGAGAAAACAACTCTTTCACAAACACAGAGGACAAGACAGTAAGAGTGCTGTTGCAAAGCAGGCAGTTACAAAGAATTTACCAGCTGCCATCATGCAGTAATAATAATTGCCTCATCCTGATTTGTTTAGAAATAAAGTAACATCACTTGAATAATTAATTTGCTGGAGAAAGCATTCCCACAGCTGTAAGGACAGTGGTATTAACACGTTTTCAACACTGTCTCACATTAATCTCAGAGTCTTGATATGAAGATATCATATGACCTGCTATGAAATAAAATAAAAGATTTTCTTTTCCCCAAGGGAAATTTTCCAAAATTTGTTCATAAATCTACTCCACAGTTTAAAACAGGTTGTGGAATTTGAGGAAAACAGGACAGCCCTGTGAACAAAGAACCCTCAAAGGATGACCTTGCTATAAATCTTGTGTGAACCTGGGGGAGTTATCAGTCTCTATTGTTAGCACAGGATGCTCCCAGGCAGAGGCCCTTGTGAAGGTAAGAACTTCTGCTCTGGGCTAAGCACGACAAGATTACAACCAAACATAGCAGTCTTTGTTAAAGGAGCGATGCTGTCCGATGGTAATTTTTTCCTCATTAACTGCGAAATATGACTGTAGTACTCATCTCTCCACCCAAATCATGCTACACGTCACCCAAGGGTGGGAACCTGGTAGCTTTGGGGATAAAAGAGAGAGAAAAAGGCTCATTAGAGGGGAAGAGAAAAAAGAAAGTAGGGAGAGAAGACAGAAAAGCCAACGGATCAGTCAATGGGCTGCATTCTCTTCCTCCACCCCAGGCAGGGACGTCTCTCTGGGTAAGCACTGTGCCTTTCACCTTCTGGGTGGAAGTATCGCCGGGTTGTATTATTAGTAGTAGTATTGTTGCTAGCAATATTAACATCATTTAGTAGTGCTTGTGCAGTCAGTGCATTTATCAACGGCAATTCCCAACTTTTTATATCTGTCGCCTTACTAAACTCTGTTTTTGCAACTTTGTGCATCTGTTTCAGTGCAAGTCCTGGGTGGGACTCTGAGACAGACAAAGTTGCCTCTGAATCTGTTTCGGTGCAAGTCTTCTGTGAGACTCTGAAACAGGCAAACATTCAGAGGCTTTTCCCTTTTCCCCTTTCTCTCTCTCCCTCCTCACACGCCACACAGGTGTAATTCAGATGGTTACATCATATGTCTCATATTGTGCTATGGCTTGTCATCTAACACAAGCCAGACCCTGGAGCCCTTTGTCTATTTATAGACATAATTTGGCCATTTCTTCATCTGTTACATGTATCAGCTATACCTAGAGAATAATCTAGCTCCCTGTGTGCATTGCTAAGTGTACTGCTAACATAAAATGCTTCTTTATTAATGTGGAGAGTATAGAATATGAATATATAGAATATATAGACTATATAGAATATATAGACTATATAGAATATGAAACTTGATACAGGAGACATGCTTTCCAAATTTACCTAATCCTGTGGTGAATTCCTTTGGGGTAAGTGAGCCATTGCCATCAGCATCCAATGTAACAAAAACTTTTTCAAGCTCTTCCAGGCTAAGAGGCAACTCAGGATATAGTCTCTGAAATGACAAAACATGCAGCAACTTTACCCAGTACTACAGGATGAGAGAAAGCCTAGATTCTACAGAACATTCATAATACAGAAGGTCCATAATGCATCCAGTCAGGGTTTGAATGTCTCCAGAGAAGGAGACTCCACAGCCTCTCTGGGCNCTTGCACCCGTTCCCCCTTGTCCTATCACTGGACATCCCTGAGAAGAGCCTGGCTCCATCCTCCTGACCCTCATCCTTTACATATTGATAAACATTCATGAGGACACCCCTCAGTCTCCTTTTCTCCAAGCTAAGGAGCCCCAGCTCCCTCAGCCTCTCCTCATAGGGGAGATGTTCCACTCCCTTAATCACCTTTGTGGCTTTGTGCTGGACCCTCCCGAACAGTTCCATGTCCTTCTTGAACTGTGGGGCCCAGAACTGGACACAATACTCCAGATGTGGCCTCACTAGGGCAGAATAGAGGGGGAGGAGAACCTCTCTCGACCTACTGACCACCTCCCTTCTAATACACCCCAGGATGCCACTGGCCTTCTTGGCCACAGGGGCACATTGCTGGCTCATGGTCATCCTTCTGCCCACCAGGACCCCCAGGTCCCTTCCCCTTCTCTGCTCTCCAGCAGGTCAGCCCCCAGCCTGTACTGATGCATGGGGTTGTTCTTCCTCAGATGCAAAACTCTGCACTTGCCCTTGTTGAATTTCATTAAGTTTCTCCCCACCCAACTCTCCAGCCTGTCCAGGTCTCCTTGGATGGCAGCACAACCCTCTGGTGTGGCAGCCACCCCTCCCAGCTTTGTGTCACCAGCAAACTGGCTGAGGGTGCACTCTGTTCCCTCATCCAGGTTGTTGATGAAAATATTGAACAGTACAGGTCCCAGTACCGACCCCTGAGGGAGTCCACTGGTCACAGCCCTCCAACTGGATTCCATCCCATTGACCACAACTCTCTGGCTTCTTTCTTTCAAGATGAAAAAGTATTCAATTCTTGGTACCTTTTAAGGAAAAAGCTGATTTACGTTATTGATTTAACTCTTTGCTACAGGGAGGGAATATCATGAAAAGTGCAATCAAAATCAACTATACTGATTTCAAACTCATGTTTGCAACACAGGGATTAACTAGCTAATCTAGTTAATGACTAGTTAACTAGTCATTCTAATCAAGCATAATTAATAACTATAACAATATTTATCTAATGTATGGTTGTTCAGTATAAAACTTCATTATTTTGCATATTAGTAAAATAATGGGTTCCAAATCCACTAGAAAGCATCGTAGACTACTGTCACTGGTGTCTAAATAAATCTCTATTAATCCACTATTGAATTACAAGGAAGGTGGGACAATAAGAAAGCTATCATTGGCTTCAAAGAATCAGGGGTTCTGAATTGCTGGAATTAATGTAGAAGACTTTGGGTTATAATTTTTATTCACTGTCATTAAATTACTTTAAAGTCAAATCTAGGGGATGGGTCTCACTCCAGTTTTCTGTTGATGGAACTGCACCGATTTCAGCTGAATTACTCTTAAGTGTTGAGAGGAATGATGATAATCCACTATCTTGAAAAGGTCTGTATTTGTAGTATTATCTTTAATTGGATCAGCAGGAAATAAAAGCAAATAAAAAGAAACATCTTCTCAAGTGTTGTGAGTACCCTTATTTCTGTATTTAAATGAAGCAGACACTTAAATACATACTGAAGTTCCCAGATATAGTAAAAAAATACTCATGGTGAAACAGAAGAAATGTACTTTATCTGTTCTTTGCAACCCTTTTTCTACTGCATCTTTTGCAACATCTGTTTTAAAACCTGAAGTACAAATGTATAATCCCTCTGAGCATAAAATCTAGAATCAAACAGAAACAAATGTTTTTACATTCCTTGCAAAAACAGATATTAAAACCTTTTACATACACACACACACACATATATAGGTCTTCCACTTGGAAAAAACAAATGCCATTCAGTTTTTGGAAAGACAATAAAATTATAATTCATTGAATTCTCTATGGGTCTGGATTTAAAAAAATCACTAACAACTTATTTCTTTGACTGCATTGTTACTTCAATTACACAGAATCACAGAAT
>VZRW01000604.1:31570-76906 GCA_013398125.1 Aegotheles bennettii | reverse complement strand
ATTGGATATTAAGAAGAAATTATCTGCAGGGATGTTGTGGCTGCCCCCTCCCTGGAAGTGTTGAAGGCCAAGTTGGATGGGGCTTTGACTAACCTGGTGTAGTGGGAGGTGTCCCTGCCCATGGCAAGGGGGTTGGAACTGGATGATCTTGAAGGTCCCTTCAAACCCAAAATATTCTGTGATTCTATGATACACCAGAGAGTCACGCTGCCATCCAGAGGGACCTTGACAGGTTGGAGAAATGGGCTGACAGGATCCTCATGACATTCAACAAAGGGTCTTGGCCCTAGGCAAGAACAAACCCATGCATCAGTATATGCTAGGGGCCATCCAGCTGGAAAGCATCTCATCCAGAAAGGATCTGGGGATCCTGGTGAACACCAAGCTGAACATGAGCCAGCAATGTCCCCAGGACAAGAGAGACATATACATGTTGGAGAGGATCAAATGAAGGGCCACAAGGATGATTATGTCTCCTCTGAGGAAAAGCTGAGAGCTGCTATTGTTCATCCTGAAGAGTAGAAGGCTCAAGGAGGAATCTTAATGTCTGTAGATACCTGAAGGCAGGGTGCAAGGAGGATGGAGCCAGACTCTTTTCAGTGGTGCTCAGTGCCAGGTGCAAACTGGAACACAAGATGTTCCCTCTGAACATCAGGAAACACTTCATTACTGTGAGGGTGACTGGCACAGATTGCTCAGAGAGACTGAGGAGTGTCCATCCTGGGATGGATTAAAACCCCATCTGGACACAGCCCTGGGCAACTGGCTCTAGGTGGCCCTGCTGGAGGAGGTGGATTGGACTAGATGACCTACAGAGGTCCCTTCCAACCTCCACCATTCTGTGAGTCTGTGAGCCTGTGGTTCTGTGATCTCTTTCTGATGCTTCTATTCATGCAAAGACGAGGAGAAAAGCAGATGCAAAGTAAGAACAGAGTTGAGGTAAAACAGCTACAAGAGTGTTTACTCTCCTGTGGGAATAACACAGATTAAAGGAACCGGGAGATGTGGCTGGCAAGCAGAACAGTTAGATGCTTGTCATAAACATGTGAAGCAGGGCCTACTGACTAATTGTGATAATGACTGAAATAAAAACAGTGTGCTAATTGCACAGTTCAAGTCTTGGGACTTCTCTTGGTTCCCTGCATGTCTTAACTGGCTGCTGGCACCTGGAACAAGATCTTCAAAGAATTCAAGCACTGAGATGTCTCGCCTTGCAAAGTCTGCTGTCACCCAGCCACTGCAGAGAATAGTCAGCCCTGTCTTAGGCCACCAAGTTATCCCCACAACGATGAGGCAGAAGCAGGTGGGCCAAGCATCTCCTCCACTATTTTTGTGAGTTTACTCCTGCTTTTTTTTTTTTTAATGGCAGTCATAATTTTTGTTGGCGTCAGGATGTCCCAGCACTTTCAACCCATATTTACTCCATGTTCTGGTATCCAAAAATTATGTAAAGATACGCTTAAATTCTCTTGTGGGATGCTTAAGTCCTATCTACAGAGAAAGGCAACCTACCAACCAATTAACAAAGCAAGAGCAGAAGCATCTTTGTGCCCCAAACATTCAGCAGCTCGGTATTTATAGGACTATTCTGTATCCTGGTGTCTTCTGTGTGTATGATTCGAGTCTTGCTTTGCTTATTACAAGGGGTCTGAAGCCACATCTGAGGCTATGTTTTGACCACCAGACTGCTGTATTTCTCATTCTCATTGGTAGAAATATCTTTGACTCTTCCATTCCTGTTCTCAGTATGAGTTATTTGGAAAGACACCCTCCCCAGAGGTACCTGGAAGGGCACAAACTGGTCGTCCACACTAAGGCCAACCTCACATTTTTTCCTCCTTGCAGCACAAACCTTGCAATGTTACACTTGCCTTGAACCTGACGTTGTTGATAAGTGCCTGACGGTCGTTAACTGCACGATGAATGAAACCATGTGCAAGACTACTATGTATTCCATGGAGGATGGTAAGGACAATTAGTTCTTCATCCATATTTTTAACATGAGTCAGTGTTTCTGCAGTGAAGAACAGTACCTTTTCTCACTTAAATATGTGAAGCTTGGACGAGAGCTCCTGCAGGGTGGAGAGCAGTCTCCTGATGTGGTGGAAAGCAGTCCTCACGTGGGTGAATACTTAGTGAATGCAAGCTCATTGTTAATGTTCAGTGTTGAGTATGGTTAGAAAAAACATGTTGACTTGAGCTTGAGTCATGGACCTAGAGTTCTGGTTCTCCAGACCACTTGCGTGACTCATGCAGTGGGTGTGGTGAGACCTTCTAGTGAACTTTCCATACTTTCAAATACTGTAAGAAAGATGAGGACAGGCTTTTTAGCAGAGCATGTATTGATAGGACAAGGGGAGATGATTTTAGACTGAAAGAGGGGAGATTCAGACTAGATCTAAGAAAGAAATTTTTTTACAATGAGGGTGGTGAAACACTGGCCCAGGTTGCCCAGAGAGGTGGTAGATGCCCCAACCTTGGAAACATCAGGTTAGACAGGGCTCTGAGAAACCTAGCTGAAGATGTCCCTGCACATTGCAGGGGGGTTGGGCTAGATGACATTTAAAGGTCCCTTCCAATCCAAACAATTCTATGATTCTATGAAACGGTGCTCTCCTGACCCAAGAACTGTTTATGAAAGATGGTTGGAAAAGAGAGACCAGTGGAGATGAGCCAGGATCAGTAAGGTGGGGACACCAACTTCTGGCCATCCAGAGTCAAAACAGAAATGCCCTTGAGTTCTCTGGATCTCTCAGGAAAGCATCATCAGTCTGACTGGTGACCCTACAGGTCATAACCTGTCCAAATAAAGAAATGCACTGTGAAGACTTTTTCTTTTGCATGGTCCTGCTGATAAGACTCTGCTCACACATAGTAGAGGCAGGACATAGTAAGTAGAGTCAAAGTAGGGACAGAAAAAGTGTCCAACTGACCTTTGGCAGGTTAAAACTGATCCAGACAGGACACAGAGGATGCAAGGGGATGCTCAGCTTGTGGCCACTCAGTGGGAACTGTTTCCTGTATTCCTGGTAGGAAGCAGAAAATTTATATTTGAACTGGAACTAAGGCTTTGGTGGTGAAGATGGCTAATGTTTCACTTGGGACAAGGAGAGTTCTCCTCCATTTTTCCCATTCCTCACTATTCTGTTCTTTTTTCTTTCTTGTAGTTTATCCCTTCACGGGAGTCTCAACTGTCACCAGGATGTGCTCTACCATCTGCATCCCATCCGATGTGGACGGGATTGGCTTGACACGTCCCGTCTCATGCTGTTACACTGACCTGTGCAACATCGATGGCGCTGCCAGTTTGAGGATCAGCATTGTGCCAGTTGTGATGCTGGCAAGTTCCCTTTGTGCCTTCTTCTGGACTAGACTGTGAGGAGCTGATGGGAAGGTCTTTCATGCTGAAGAATCATGAAATCATAGAATCACTCTGGTTGGAAAAGACCTTCAAGATCATCGAATCCAACCATCAACCCAGGAATGCCAAGTCCACCACTAAAACATATCTGTAAGGGCCACATCCAAACGTTCTTTGAACACCTCCAGGGACAGTGACTCCAACACTTCCCTGGGCAGCCTGTTCCAATGCCTGACCACCCTTTCCATAAAAAATTTTTTCCTAATATCCAGCCTGAACTTCCCCTCATGCAACTTGAGGCCATTTCCTCTTGTCCTATCGTTTGTCACTTGGGAGAAGAGATTGGCCACCTACTTGCTCCAATCTTCTTTCAGGGAGTTGTAGAGAACAATAGAGTCTCCTCTGAGCCTTCTCTTCTCCAGACTAAACAGCCCCAGTTCCCTCAGCCACTCCTCATTGGTCCTGTGCTCCAGTCCCTTCACCAGCTTTGTTGTCCTTCTCTAGACAAAGAAGAACCCAATAAAAAAGCGAATAAACTCCTACCAGCCAAGCTTTTTGTTTGGNCATTTCCTCTTGTCCTATCGTTTGTCACTTGGGAGAAGAGATTGGCCACCTACTTGCTCCAATCTTCTTTCAGGGAGTTGTAGAGAACAATAGAGTCTCCTCTGAGCCTTCTCTTCTCTAGACTAAACAGCCCCAGTTCCCTCAGCCACTCCTCATAGGTCCTGTGCTCCAGTCCCTTCACCAGCTTTGTTGCCCTTCTCTAGACAAAGAAGAACCCAATAAAAAAGCGAATAAACTCCTACCAGCCAAGCTTTTTGTTTGGATGCTTCATGGACAACTCTCAACAAGTTCCAGAAATTGCTTTTTTAGTACCTGCCCTTTTGCCATGACCAAGAGAAAAGCAAAACTCAGGAAGTCCTGACATAAATTTTTGACACGACTTCAACAGCTCCCACAAAACTACCCATGGAATTTCTTTGCTGAGATGGTCTGGTTGGTTTTGAACTAAAAAATTCTGCTGTATGAAGTGTATTTAAAGTAAAAAACCTTGTGACAAGAGCCTTCCATACCTCCTTAGAGAATATTTTCCCCAGGTGTTAGCCAGCAGGATAGCTGAATTAGCCAGTCTTCTCATCTGAAATCCAGTTATGGGGAAGGTCCTCTCACCCCACAGTTTCCTGCTTGCTTTTTGTTCTCCCTAGATCTCCTTCTTTGTACATAAGAAATTAAGGAGACATTTCCATGTCCAAAATATGAGGCAAGAGACTAAACTTCCCATGCCAGTGATCTGATCCAAGGAGGCTAAAATCTCTTGTTTTCTGTACCCTTTTGAGTAGAATAAAAAGAATGTTGTGTTAAAGCCGTAGCAATCACTGAAGTTATTTACAATGCAGCCATCCTAGGATAAATACTTTTATTTTATTTTATTTTATTTTATTATTTTTTTATTTTATTTTATTATTTTATTATTTTATTTTTTATTGTGATTTTGGCTCCTATATTTTCATAGAACCACAGAATGGTTTGGGTTGGAAGGGACCTTAAAGATCATCTAGTTCAAACCCCTCTGCCATGGGCAGGGACACCTCCCACTAGAACAGGTTGCTCCAAAACCCATCTGACCTGACCTTCAACACTGTGAGAGAGGGGCAGCCACAGCTTCTCTGGGCAATTTGAGCCAATGTCTCACAACCTTTTTAGTAAAGAATTTCTTCCTAATACTCAATCTAAATCTGCCTTCCTTTAGTTTGAAACTCATTTTCCCTCATCTTATCATTCCATGCCTTCATAAAAGTCCCTCTCCATCTTTCCTGTAGGCCCCTTTCAGATACTGAAAGGCTGCTATGAGGTCTCCCTGGAGCCTTCTCTTCTCCAGGCTGAACAACTCAAACTCTCTCTGCCTGTCTTCATAGCAGAGGTGTTCCAGACCTCTGACCATCTTTGTGGCCTCCTCTGGACTCACTCCAACAGCTCCATGTCCTGTTTCTTCTACAATCTGAAGAAACTGAAGTTTCTCTGAAGGGAAAGCTGGAGCTCAGATATGTGGATGAGCATTTCCTCACCTCTGCCCATAGACACTTGTGACAAACCCAATTTTATCTTCTTTCTCCAAACAAAGCCAAGGAGACCCCTATTTATTTTGCATTGTTGTAAATGGAGAGTTTATCAGAGTGTGTTCGAAATTCACTCACTTGTTAGGGATAGAAAAGAAATTAGACATTTCCCTTTCACTGTCCAGAAGTGTGTGTGTGTCAGCACTTTTGCACATGAAGCCAAGATTAATGAAGTACTTGCAAAACTCAGAAATAAATAAAACTTTCACAGATTTTCACTGTACGGGGGTGCTTTTTCTTGGATCTGAGTTACTCAAACAGGCTCAAACTACCCTGTCCTTACCCTGTGTTGGTTGTTAAGATGGCCCAGAACATCACAAAATTATGGTGTCAAAGAGCATTTGAAAACAAATACATCAGGAGCCAGATTATTGTGTTATATTGTCATCTGAGGAACAACACTATAAATACCACTGCAGTCATGGACACTGGGAGTATAGGTCATGGGTAGAGATACTGAAAATGCTTGAAACCAAGCCATGGCTGGGCTCAGGAAGGTGAGCAGAGTGTATCTGCCTGGTGGAGCTAAAGTCATGTCACCAGAAAGGTGCACAGAAGGAAAACCATTGGCTCTCAATTGCAAGAGATGAGAATATAAACACAATACTGGCATTGCTCATAACAGGCCACACACTTTTTATTGAGTTTGCAAGTCCTCAAGGCTGAGGATCATTGGGCTTGCTTTGTCTGACCTTGTCTTGACCTGCCTTCAGCTTTGGTTTTACTTTGCTCGGTTGTAACAGCAGTTTTCCTAAATGGTCATGTGGCTGTGACTAATTTGCTTTACTTTTGATTATCTTTGTACTGTGCAACTGTAAGTTTAGAGAGAGAGCTGTAACAAGGGGTTGTTGTATGTAGGAGTTATTTACAGCTCCAACGTTGAGCAGCACAGACCTGGTATAACAGCAGAGACCTCAAGAGATGAAGGTGCAGAACGTGGCACAGAGGAGTGCTGGCATGGGGTGATACAATGTGGGGCACCAGCTTGGTATTAGAGACCCATTGGTTAGAAACAACTCACAAACAGTCAAAGAAATGCAGACTGAGAGGTGGACAAAATCATCTTTAGGAATAGGAAAGAGAACAAAGAGCAAATATCAAACCAATGTGAAATGCATTATACATGGTAAAATCCTATGTGAAGTGGACCTGCACCTTCTGACCAAGCTAAAAAGAGCAAGGTGTGAAAGTGTTTTAGCAAACATAATGGAAATGACTCCTAGTAGATCCTCAGCTGAGGAAGAAGAATCCATCTCAAACATTTCACTCTTCCAATGAGGCGGATGACTCGCTGTACCTCTCTGTAAGGTGAGAGGCAGCATCATTAGTGGACAAGTGAGCATAATACCAGGAAAATGGGTAGAAATTAGTAAGCATGTGTACAAAAATATTAAATGTATTGTTATTGATTTTTTAATGTAATAATAATAATATCTTTCTTTTTATGTCTGCAATAATTTGATCGTCACTAATCATAATTCTTTGATTAAACTGTTAATATTTCATATATAATATAGAATAAATTCTTGGCTTTACATGTATAAGATGTGTTTCCTTTTTACCCATAACAACATTTTTAGTGTAACAAAAATATGGAGATTCCCAGCTGATATGGAGAGATGGCTATGTATGCAGACACTTAAGTAGACCTTATTTCAAGAGCTGTTTATTCGGCTGTAGTGCACATCAATATCTCCTTGGGAGACTGTCAGTCTAGCTCCTGACACTGAAGACATCTTTGTGGTATCTGAGAAACTCTCTGCCCCTAACAAGTGGGTTGCAACTAGATGATCTCTAAGGTCCCTTCCAACCCAAACCATTCAATGATTCTATGATACTGTTATTCTAGGGAGCAGTGATTTTGAAAATGACTCCATATTGTGTGTAGACATCTGAAGAAGAGCTCCTAGAGGGACACCAAACCCCTTTGGATTATTGCAGTGGGTGTTTTCAATGGGATATAACACCAGAAGGCTGAGAAGGTTATGTCATCTTTCTGCTCTGGACCAGTGGGGATTCTTGTGGCAGGACATGGAATAATAGAATCATTGAATGGTTTGGGTTGTAAGGGACCTTAAAGATCATCCAGTTTCAACCTGCCTGCCATGGGCAGGGACACCTTCCACTAGACCAGGTTGTTCCAAGCCTCATCCAACCTGGCCTAGATAAGAGGGAGAGAAGCAATGAGCAGCACTTTTCTCCTTCTTTCCTTCATACCATACCACTGCTTGAAAATGTTCATACTACAAGTTAGAGGATGAGCAGAGCAAGTATTTCCACGAGGAAGGGAAATCTGGTCACACAGGACTCTTCACTCCAGCAAGCAATGACATAACAAGGCGCTGTAAGTTGAAGGCAGACAAATTCAGACTGGAAATAGGATTCATGCTTTTGACCTCAGAGGTCACTCACAAGGAGCAGTTTACTAAGGGAAATACTGTTTGTAGAGAGTGGTGTAACGGAGAACGAGGCAGAGTTATGTTGTAGACTACACCACCCTCACAGTAAAGAAATTCTTCCTAATATCTAATCTAAATCTACCCTCTCCAACTTAAAACCATTACCCTTCATCCTATATCTGCACACCCTTGTAAAAAGCCCCTCTCCAGCTTTCAAGCATCCCAGCAATGTTTTGAAGTGCTGGGAGAGGGCAATAGTTTGTGCTACAGATGCAAGGCAAGGAAAACTTCATGGAGAGGTGGATANAAACCACATCTACCGCTCTAGATATTATTTGACATGTTCAAAAGCTGTCTGAGGAAACAAGGTAGGACTTTTCTTGGTTAGTGGAGAGTGACTGGCTTTGCAGTAGACGTTCATGCTACCCCTTCTTGATACTTGTATGGACTTGGGATGACTTGCTACCTAATTTTTTGTTAATGTGAATGGCTCCTGAAGTGATCTGCACTCTCTTCCTAGCTCAGCTCAGCAATGAATTTTTGTAGACCAATCTGACTGTAGCTTGTTTCTTAAGCTGCCAGCCTGAGAATGTTTTCCTTGGGCTTTGAAGCCATCTAAGACAGGTTTCCCTAGGGACCAGGAGGTATCAGCTAGGACTCCCGAGAAACACCACATCACTGTACGCAGAGCTAAGCTACCTACAACATATTTATCTAAATATATTGTGTTTTCTCCCTTTCCCTAGTGGCACAGCAAAGGAAGTGCGTTGGCTGAGTCGGTGAATTCTCTGCTTGGAAACCATCCAGGTAAAATCCAGCTTCATGACTGAGCGATATAAAAGAGGCAAGGAAACTGGGAGGCAGCAAATATCCCTGCCAGAATGCTCCAGATTTGAGACCTGGCCTCTGAAAGGCACGATAAGCACAGAAAGCACGGATTTGTGTCCTCACAGGGTACTATAAATTGATTATATTTGCTAATTCTCCCTTAGAAGCAGCGTTTCAGAAGGCCAAGGCATTTGTGAGCTCCTGCTGAGACAGCAGAGCCATTCAGTAATATCCATAGGAGGAGGCATTAAGATTTTCTTTTATATCCATGAATAAACATGCACTTTGCTGCTGCTGACAACGTGAGCCACAGCCTGAAGTTCAAGGCATTCTTGTGCTGTCCCCTCTGGAACAGCATCACCCTAATTCCCTCCTGTCCAGACTCGCACAGCAGGTCTTCATCTCATTTACTGCTTATTTATTATTCATGGTTGTTCTCATTTCTGTGCACCTTTCTGATCAAGCCTGGAGAGACCCAATTTCAGCAATGCAGCCTTATATTATCCTGGGAAAAACCCCTGGATACTCGTACCCAGAGTGAGTGTCAGCTTGCAAGAGGATTTGTGGGTGTGCAGAGGCAGGGAAGCTGTTAGATACACTTGTAAAATCCAGGAAGCTCTTTGGAAAACTGACTTTTTTTCCAACAAATCCAGATGACTTATTTCAATCAGAGAAGAATGCCCCTGGTTATATAACAAGAAGATTGTCTTTCACTTAATGGCCATGTAAATATGACTCACACCCTTAAGGGTAAGGCTGTGTCGTTAGTCAATGGTTATGCACTTGCAAATCTGTGCTCCCTGTGGCGACTTCACCTTCCCCCTTTGTAAACAAACTGTGAAGGGCTTGGGGACAGCACAGCCACTGCTCTGTAGTCCTCTGAAGAGGGCGATCCTTATCAATGTCTATAAATACCTCAGAGGTGGGTGTNAAGTTTAGGTTGGAGATTAGGAAGAAGTTCTTTCCTGAGAGGGTGGTTGGGCACTGGAATGGGCTGCCCAGGGAGGTGGTGGAGTCACCATCCCTCAGGGTGTTCAATAAACGGGTTGCTGAGGCACTTGAGCCCATGGTCTAATGGTCTAATGGTTAGGAATATGATGGGATAAAGGTTGGACTTGATGACCCTGAAGGTCCCTTCCAATCATAATGATTCTATGATTCTATGATTCTACGATTGATTCTATGATTTTATGATTCCTTTTGGCCAGCAGGTCTCTGTATACAAGGCATGAATATATTTTTGATGTCTTGAGGCCATTCCTCCCCAGCACAAGGACAATCTGGTCTGCCCTCAGTCACACCAGTGGTGACACACCAGCACTGGAGCTTTGTCCAGCTCTTGTTTTAAATCACAGCCTTGCCCTGGACTCACCAGTGTTTGGAGCAGCAGAGCTTGCTCCTGCCTTGTTGTCAGCTATGGTTGAGACTGGCATGAACATTCCTTCATCTCCTTGCAAAAGTAAGAGCTTTTGCCAATAATCTGGGAGTAAGATACAAGAGACCACCTGGAAAAGGAGATGGGAGTGTTGTCAAGGTGCTCATGTTGATAAATTTGCTTCTTTGGACTTACGTGGAGCCGGGAACACCTTGATGCTTGGGAGATGTTTTTGCACCTTCTCTGAGCCCTGCTGCCATGCACACACCTTTGCTGCTTGGCTGGTTCTCCAGACAAGGCACAAATATGGGCTGTGGCACAACGCTTTCCCACTTGCCTCCATGAAATCCTGAGGGCGGGTGGAACTCTGCCAGTCGAAACTGTCCCCAGGGCAGTGGCAGGATTTCAGAGGGTGGCTGTGAGGATGGGAGATGCTTGCAGAGGGATGTGTCACCACTCCCAGTAAGGAGCACCAACCCACAGCAGTCAGTGGGGCTCTGGGTTCCTGGCTGCACCAGGTCACACCATGTGCTGTGAGTGGCAGAACAGCAAAGCCTCAGTATCACAGAATCATCAGATGGTTTGGGTTGGAAGGGACCTTAAAGATCACCTGGTTCCAACCTCTCTGCCATGGGCAGGGACACCTCCCACTAGACCAGGTTGCTCAAAGCCTCATCCATTCACAGAAACTTGAAGCAGGGTGGTGGGATCCATCCCTCAGTGGGCACAGCCATCTCCCAACCTCTGAACCATGGTGCCAGCAGTGTTTGGACCAGGAGCTATGGGGGGTTGGGTGTCCTGCCAGGTCAGCAGAAGCAGTGGGACTCTCTGCATGGGTGGGTGAATGTGTCTGTGTTACTGTTTCTCCCTAGTCGCTCACTAATCTCACTTGTTTACTTTGGCAAGACCTTGACAGCCCTGGAGGCCAAGGGAGATTTAATGGGTTTATGGTATCCTGTAATCCTGCAAACCTTGAAATAACATGTGACAACATGATTGCTTTATTAAGGAGGAGTAGGTGCATCTAAGATTAATGAGGCTTTCAAGAGTCTATAGCTGGACACCAGTCACCTGTCAAGCTCTACCTACAACCCCCTAGAAGTTTGCTGATTGTCTCTAAGATCCTCATGCTTTGTTCTTGACATAGTCACCTCCCCCCAGACCCAGCACTAGGATAGAAAAAGCTGTGGGAAATGTCTCTGCCATGTCCCAGGTGCACCCAGTCCCAAGGGACTCACCGTGCCACAGGGATTGGTGGCAGCAGGTTTTTGCATGGGCTGCACTAACCCTCTCTTCAGCCCATGGAGGTCCAGCAGAGAGAGGCATCATCTTTGTCCTGATCAGAGGAGAAAGCATAGGGTCAAACTTCTATTCCTCATTCCATAACATCACTTCTCTCCTTGAAACTCAGTATCTGCACAAGTCCTGGGCCAAATCCTGCTATGATCATAGGTCTGGAAGGATGGAGCGGGGGTAGTCACCACCGAAGTAAACAGCTTGTAAAGCAAACCAGGTCCATGGCATACCTGAGCATTTGAAATGCAGTGCTGTGATTTCTAATGTTTTTTTAATTCCTCAGGAGGTTTTGTTCCACTCTATTTTTGGCACTGAGATGTAGGTTTCCCTTATAAATAGCTGCATATTCTAATTCAGTCTGATAACTAGGACAAGGATGCGCTGGGCATCCAGACCTTGATTTTGGGCAATGAAGACTGCAACATTTCCAGGCAAGCTTCAGGCTTTCTGTAACAGAATCCTAGGGGTTGGAAGGGACCTCGAAAGATCGTCTAGTCCAAGTAAGACCCTTCTCTTAGGAAAACTCATACCTTTGCATCTGGAAAGTGTCCTGCACTCCCTGGATATAAATCAAATAGGAGCACGAGTTGAGGATTCACTGCCAAACTAGCAAATCATAGAAACTAGGCTTTGAAACTCAACAGTAACTTCCCCTCTGAGGAGCTCAGACTCTGAATTTAGACACGAGGACTTCAGCATCAAAGCTGGGTGATAAATATTCTTCCCTCTTTATAGTCAGAGAAGTCGTGCCGTAAGCCTGCGCATCCTTGATGTGACAATGAACCAAAACCCTTTGCAAAAATAAAAACCCAAAGGTTCTATGTGGTTTATGAATACTTTTAAATGACTAATTACTGCAAAGAGAATCAGAAGCAGGTTGCAAATGTGTCTCTGTTTGCAAGAAATACTGTTCCTCCACAAATAAGGAGAAATGATGATTCAGGGCAACTATGAAGGATGGCTCAGTTCCCATCCCACTTTCATCCTACTGTAGCCTGGAGAAAGTCTCTCGACCTATATAATTTACTGTGGGCTTTGAATCAGGAGTTCAATCTACGTGTTTCCCTGTTGTTTGTGCAGAGCAATGCTACTGCTCCTGCTGCTGCCTTGGGGCTGTGGAAGAGGAGGACAGATCTGTGCTCACATAGAATCATTGAATGGTTTGGGTTGGAAGGGACCTTAGAGATCATCCATTTCCAACCCCCCTGCAATAGGCAGGGACACCTCCCACTAGACCAGGCTGCTCCAAGCCCCATCCAACCTGGCTCTGAACACGTCCAGGGAGGAGGCATCCATAACATTTTGCTCATGTGCGAAATAACAGCAGCCAGTGAAGAGAAGCTGGGTTGGCTCCCAAACCAGCCCTGCTTTGCCCGGGGGACTGCAGAGCACTCTTCCAACCTCATCTGTATTACAGTTTCAGATCTGGATTCATACTGGGTGGCAACTCCTTGTTTTCTGCTTTACCCTCAAAATGCCTTTCACTCTACACCACTTGCTATGGCTGACAGCTGGATCTCTTTTCAAATGCCAGCAATAGTCTCAGTTCATGGAATCACAGAATGGTGGGTGTTGGAAGGGAACTCTAGAGATCATCCAGTCCAACTCTAGAGATCATCCAGATCCAAGTGGCACAGGATCACATCCCGGTGGGTTTTGAATGTCTCCAGAGAAGGAGACTCCACAACACCTCTGGGCAGCCTGGCCCAGTGCTCTGTCACTCTCAAAGTAAAGAAGGTTTTTTCATGTTTAAATGGAACTTCCCATGTTCCAGTTTATGCCCATTGCCCCTGGTCCTGTCACTGGGCACCACTGAGAAGAGTCTGGCCCCATTGTTTTAGAATCACAGAATCATTGTGGTTGGAAGGGACCTTCAGGGTCATCAAGTCCAACCTTTATCCCATCATAT
Source organism: Aegotheles bennettii (assembly GCA_013398125.1). Classification (NCBI taxonomy): domain Eukaryota; kingdom Metazoa; phylum Chordata; class Aves; order Caprimulgiformes; family Aegothelidae; genus Aegotheles; species Aegotheles bennettii. Next base: position 63,621 of record VZRW01000604.1, on the reverse strand, counting down.
CTAGTTCCAACTCCCCTGACATAGTGATCCATGGTTTTCATATGCTATGTCTTTCGGTTGCCTGTAACATGGTGGATCAACAAGGATTTCAGCAATACGTCCACAGATTAGTGCAAAATTGGCTCACCTCAAGGCACAATGTCTTTATCTACATTTATTAAGTGTTTTCAGAAAATTAAAGCTCAGTTGGCACTAAAGATGCTTTGCAGGACCATGCCTGGAGCTACGTGACAGTCGCTGTCTGTGTAATAGGGGCTGACTGGGAAAGGGGATCAGGATCCAGATCAGCCTCAGATAGGGCACAGAATGATTAACTGACACATCTCGTGGCTTTTTAGACTGGAGCCCCAGGGAATGGGGATGAAGGCACACCAGGAAGACAGTTGATGAACACACAGGCCATCTTCCCCATCCTTTTACAACACTCTGAGCATCCCTCTGGTGTCCAAGTGACCCTAAATGACTTTGCTAAATCGAGATACCAACCATGATGCTGTGCTTGCCTCCCTGCCCCCTCAACACATCCACTTCAGACACCCTGAAGTTTCCTTTCACTTCTTTTTTAGGGGATTTTTCTTGTTCTGAGACCTGAGGCTGTACTGAATAAAGCAGCTTCAGATTTATGTTGCCCTGGAATTAGTGATGTGAGAGTCATGCAGGACAGCAAAGACATCCAAGAGAGGATGTGCAGGCCTGTCAGGGGCAGCCATTCCAGGTCATCCAAGGCCTAATATGGAAAAATAGATCTATTTTAAGAAGGGAAAAAAAAAAAAGGGCACATGATAGGTTTCAGATGAGAAATAATTTGGGAGTGATGTTGAAAATGATATCACTCCTGCTTCACTTCAGTCCTGCCAGGCGCATTCTATAATTAATAACTACTTCAGATGAAGTGGCTTTCTTTTGGATGTGTAGTATTAAACATTTAAATCCCTATCTGTAAATATAAGACTGTGTCAGATATCTTCATAAGCCTCGCAGCTACACGTTAATGTATATTTATACTCTAGATGGGTATTTTTAGCAAGAACTACAAGTTCTTTCTGTATTTGATTACATCAGTGCTCTGTTTTACATTAAATGTCTGGACTGCAAAAAAAAATGCCTTTCCTTTTTCTTCTCTTGGAGTTTTTCCAGTAACTTCTGTCCTAGTCTTCTGTCTTTTTCTTTCATGCCCACCTGGATTAGTGCATCTTCCAAGAGTTCTGTATGGATTTTTCCCCCCTCTCCCTCCCAAAGAAGACCAAATATATATAATTAAAAGAAATCAAGCTGCAGAGCAGCTCCTGGTGATTCCTACCTTGCAGCTTGAGGCAGCTTGCAATCAAGGCATGCCAAGATAACTACCACCACTCATGGCTACACATGCTGCGACCAGTGTCCTGCTGTGGAAAACAACTGTAAATAATCCCTGCTGGAAACCTTGGACTTCTAATCATGCTGTTTGTGTAACTTTGCTCTTCCACAGCACCAGTGATGCTTCATCTGGAATCTTGACCAAGTCAAAGCAACATGATTGAATGTGGGTTCTGATCCTGCCCAAGCCCAGTTGTTCACTGTGTTTTTAGAGGAGGATCTATGCTTTGATACCTGAATACTGTGTCCAGTTCTGGAGTCCCCAACATAAGAAGTATGTGGAGCTGTGGGAGCAAGTTCGGAGGAGGCCATGAAGATGATCAGAGGGCTGGAGCACCTCTGCTCTGGAGACAGGTTGAGAGAGTTGGGGCTGTTCAGCCTGGATAAGAGAAGGCTCTGGGGAGATGTCCAAGCATCTTTCAGTGCCTGAAAGGGCTCCAGGAAAGCTGGAGAGAGACTTGTGCTTGAAACAACCTGGTCTAGTGGAAGGTGTCCCTGCTCACGGCATAGGGGTTGGAACACGATGATCTTTAAGGTCCCTTCCAACTCAAACCATTTGATGATTCTATGATTCTATGAAATATCCACTCCACCTTCAAGACTTATGGAGCCCACAAGCAAAGGACATACAAGGCAGACACATCACTCTCCTGGCTGGCTGGAGGTGGGACTCAACAGGGTATACCAATTTGAATATCCTCACCGATGTGGGTCTCCAAACACCTCCCTGAACATTTAATCACTATTGTGCTTTACTATGTGATTTAGAATTATAGAATCATTATGGTTGGAAGGGACCTCCAGGGACATCAAGTCCAACCTTTATCCCATCATATTCCTGACCATTAGACCATGGACTCAAGTGCTCTCTTCATTCTAGATGGATGAAAGCATTTTGCAACTGGATGTGGGTGATGCAGACCAGGGCTGCAGGACTTCACATCTGTAGGGATGCCCTACATTTGCAAAAGGGATAAAAGGTGATGGAAAAGGCAACTTCTTGACCAGATAAAGCATAAGGCACTGAGGAGTGTCCTCAAGTCTGGATATAAAGTCTCTGCACATACACGGAATAACTGCTGGGAAGAACAAGCCCCAAGAGGGGCAGGTGAAATCCTTCAACACAGCAACAGCAGCACTGGATGCTGCCTCCTGTGAAGCCTCATCTTGCAGGGTTGAAAGGCTGCAAGCCTTTTTACAACCCTTTGGAGACACACCTCTCTCTGTTCTATTTTATTCAGCCTATATTTAAACTTCTCCCTCCATGTGTCCACTTGACCCAGTGTCGCAAAATTCTTCCAAACTCCTTTGAATGTCCTGGCAGTGTCCTGCATCTGCTGGGGCAGTGGTGCTCACTGGGTTTAAGTCCTAGGGACCAAAGAGCAAGAATAAATAAAAGCAATAACCAAAGCAGCAGCAAATCAAACTTCGCCAGGGCTCCTAGTGACAACTTGAGGCAGTTGAGGCCATGGTCTAATGGTCCAATGGTTAGGAATATGATGGGATAAAGGTTGGACTTGATGACCTTGGAGGTCCCTTCCAACCATAATGATTCTATGATTCTATGATTATGTGAACTGTTCAGCTTAGGGCTAACACAGTCTAAACAGATGAAGATGAATGCAAAAGGACCTTCTGTATCCCTGGGGCTCTGTGTGAAGGGATTTTCACCTCCTCTAATCTAGGAACACATTGCAATAAGTGCTTTGAGGCTAAACCCTGCCTTCAACTCTGTTTTGGCTGCTGTAGGAACTCGCTGCTCTGGCCATGGAGGCAAGTCCCAGGTGACAGGAGACTGTGTGATACAGGATGCTCACAGCCAGCACTGGTGACACAAGAAGGGCAGTGGTCCCCACCTGCAGCATCTTTGCAGGGCAGAGCAGACACGGAATGGTTGCTCCCAGCTGGCTGCTTGCTTTGCTGTGCTGAGCTCAGCTGCTTTCCTTTGCCTTTGCAAAAGAAGCTGCGCTAAGAAAACCCCCAGTTCTCTCTGTGCATGACCCAGATGAGCCTCCTGTAACAGCTGGGCAGTACTTTACCCTTCTCCACTTCCAGTGGGGATAACCTTAAATCTAGCCCTTCCAAGGAATATTTTTGCATTCTGTTGCTTAACCCCTTCTGTAGCTTTTCCTCTCTCTTGCACAGGGCACTTTAGAAGCTGCAGAAAACCAGAGTCACACCCTCCCTGTCCCATGCTCCTTCCCTGGGTGAAGGCTGAGCGCACAAGAACGATGCTGCAGGCTGAAAACTGGACAATCCAACTTTATTTGTTAGATTTTCACCCAGAAGGGAACCCTCACCCTCCCAATCCTTCTGTATCCAGACCCTGCCCCATCTGCATGTGCAATAGATGGAGGAAAGTTCAACCCACATTAACCACAGCACAGGAACCTGCAGCCAGGGTGGAAACGCCACTGGGGACCAGTGACTTAGTCCAGAGCTTGAACTAAGGATGGAGGAGGTGATCTGACCTAAGGATGGCAGTGATGGTGGTTTGCTTCTGGCCTGCCACATCAGGCTGTTTTTTTGGAGCAGGGAAACAGGGAATGGATGAGTAGGATGAAGAAGCTGGTGCTCTGTGTCTGCAAGGGTGGGTGTAATATCAGTGTTGGAGTAGCTCCCCATCATTATCATATCAACAACATTTTTTTTTCCTCCTGTAGACCTCAGCATTGAAAAAGTGTCCCAGGGAAGCTGTAGCTGTTTTAGTGAAGCAGGGAGCACTTCACCTGCAGGAAAAAAGCAGGTGCTCATCAACCTCCTGAGCCCCAGGTTTGCATGGAGCCTTTTGGAATGCAACATCCAGTCAAGGTTTCCTTGCAAATGGTACTGAGAGGGACCTTGAATAACAATTACTTCTGTGGAATGAAGATAAAGAGTCCCCGTGCTTGTTCATTTAGTTTCCTGGCCAGTATCTTGTGGAAACAGGGTAAAAATGGACTTTGCCACAGAGGAGGTTACAGGGATGGCATGAGTGCAGCAGGACAGTGCATGGGATGTACCCATGCTCCACTCTGCCCTTGCTGTTGCAGGTTGTCCCCTGGATGAGCCCTGGCAATAAGAACAGAGCAAGTGGCAAGTTCCTCAGCTCTCTCCCACTGGAGAAGGCTGTGATCTGGGCACACCTGGCTCATTTCTATCTGCTTTCATTTCATCTGGTTTTACAGCAGACAGGCCATCAAGATCGATCTTACAGTTACTCCAAGGGAGAAGGTAGCAAATCCCCAGCTGAGACCCAGTAGTGAGTGGAGCCGTTGCCTTCTCCCAGAGTTGAGGGTCTGGGATAATCATCATTTTCCTTTCCTGCCATCCCTACTGTGGAGGGATAGAGGAGGGCAGAGTAACAGAAGGTGCTTGAAATAGTCTGTAAAACATCTGAGAAGGGAAATCCAGGAGCTCTGATGGCAACCTGAGCTCAGGCAAAGGGCTGCTGAGGGTTTTGACAAGCCAAACTCCCAAATCTGCTTTTTGCAGACCTGTTAGTCCAGGTCACGTTTTGAGCTTTCCAGAATTCCCAACTCAACACACGAAGGCTGAGCCCTTCTGAATTTTCCATAGCTTATTCTAGGCAGAATTAAGCAGCAGCTCTCTGCAATTATAAACCACACTCTGCTGAGCTGGGAGTGAGCAGGGACCAACATCCATCTGCTGCTCTGACTCAGGAGATGGCACCAAAAATGGGAAGAAAATAAACCAAGCTCCTGATGGAGGGTTGCAGGATTTTTTGGGGGTTGTGCACAGGGACATAATAGAGGCTCACAGACACAGGTTTTGTGGGAGCTTGAGGAGACCTGGGAAAAAAAGCATTGTCCACATCCAGTGTGCATACAGCCCTTGCTCTTGTTGAGGTTGATCCCACCAACCTTGATGGCACTGCCCAGGTCCTCCTGCTGCACAGAGCTGCAGTGCTACATCTACTACTGCTCCCCATGGTGGAAAGCTGTAGGAGAAGATATGGGTCCTGGGGGTTGGAAGCAGCTGAAGGTGAGGAGCATCTGCTTAGCAGATGGAAACTGGAAATTTGAGGGTTTTAGGTCCTGGTGCCCAAACACTTGGCTTGAATCCATTTGAATTCACAGCAGTGAAGATGGGTTGAAGCCACACATCAGCGAAGAAGATTATTTCCAAGGCATCTAAGAGTTCACTAGGCAGCTTGGCAGAGCAAGGAATGGAGATGTATGGGCTGGAGCATGGGCACTGGTGGCATTACAGAGCACACTGGAGGAGGGTGCCAACAACCATGGCCATCAGACCCAGAGATGCAGAACTGCTTCCCACCCCATTGGTGCTCCTGAAGTCTTCAGTGCAGAGGTCAGTGTAGCAGCATGACTTGGGTCTGGCTGCCCCTATGCCATTATAGGAGACGCATTCCTCCTCACAGCTTCTGGTGACAGTGATGTTGCCGAAAAAGGGGTAACCTGAAACAGGCAGATTGGAGAGGGGGAGAGGAATAAGAGAGAGAAAGAAATGGTAAAGAAAGGTGCAGACAACTGACAACTGAGATTGAGAAGCACTAGCTTTGCAAATGGAAGGGAATTAAAAATAGAATCATAGAATCATATAATCATTATGGTTGGAAGGGACCTCCAGGGTCATCAAGTCCAACCTCTATCCCATCATATTCCTAACCATTGGACCATTAGACCATAGCTTAAAGTGCCTCATCAACCCATTTTTTGAACACCTCCAGGGACGGTGCCTCCACCACCTCCCTGGGCAGCCCATTCCAGTGCCCAACCACCCTCTCAGGAAAGAACTTCTTCCTAATCTCCAACCTAAACTTCCCCTGATGGAACTTGAGGCCATTTCCTCTTGTCCTGTCATTAACAATTTGGGAGAAGAGACCAACACCAGCCTCACTACAGCCTCCTTTTAGGTAGTTGTAGAGGGCAATAAGGTCTCCTTTCAGTCTCCTCTTCTCCAGGCTAAATAAAGCATTTATAGGAAAATAAAGGCAAATAAGGGGCTGAGTATCTAATCCAGACTGCTCTTTGTAGGAATAGGTCTGCTGATTCTCCCTGCTGCCTCCGTCTCACTCTTACTCCTTCTAAATTTATTCTAGCATGGGCTAAGGACACAAGTCCTTCTGTCTTTTGTTCAGGTGAGTTGCTCCTGCAATGGCTCTGCATGGAAGGTGGCAGTGCCAAGAAGCACTGATGTAACGCTGGCATGGTAACTGGTGAGACAGTCAGTGTTAGGTGAAAGCATCTATGAACAAGGAGAGATTCCCCTGGCTTTCTGTGATATGTTTGCACATATCTGTAGGTTCAGGGTCTGTAAGGGCATAGGGGTAGAAAAAAGGCAAAGCAGATTGATTGAGCTTAACTATGAAGCTCTGAACGGGGTGGATTTCTCTCCTTCCTACTCTAGAATTGGATAATTTCATCTGGACTCTTAAAGGATAATCCAAGCTGGAACTGGGAAAGGGAGGCATGGCCAGTAGGTCAAGAGAGGTGTAGCTGCCCTTCTACTCTGCTCTGGAGTCCTCAACACAGGAAAGACATGGACTTGTTGGAACAGGTCCAGAGGAGGCCATGGAAATGATCAGAGGGTTGGAGCACCTCTGTTATGAGGACAGGCTGAGAGAGTTGGGGTTGTTCAACTTGGAGAAGAGAAAGCTCCAGGGATACCTTCTTGAGGCATTTCAATACTTAAAGGGGGCTGATAAGAGAGATGGGGACAGACTTTTTATCAGAGCCCATTGCAATAGGACAAAGGGTGACGGTTTCCAACTAAAAGAGGGGAGATTCAGACTAGATCTAAGGAAGAAATATTTTACAATGAGGGAGGTGAAACACTGGAACAGGTTGTCAGAGAGGTGGAAGATGCCCCATCCCTGGAATTATTCAAGATCAGGTTGCATGGAGCATTGAGCAACCTGATAGAGTTGAAGATGTCCCTGCCCATGGCAGGGGGGTTGAACTAGATGACCTTTAAAGGTCCCTTCCAACCCAAACCACTCTATAATTCCATGATTCTATGATTCTGAATTCATGAGGCAGTTTGGGCCATGAAGGATGCACCTCTCCTCCCAAACCCTTACAGCAAACAAATAAACTTACCTGAGTCTACAGAGTGCAACGTTGTGGTGCACACGGTGGCTTTTGGGGGGCACAGCGTGGGTTTTCTGCACTCAGCAATGTCCGTTGGTTCCTTGCACGTGTAGCATCGTAAGGACTGGGCTGCAGAGTGGAACAGAATGAGGTGGTTGCAGCAGCAAAGATGGAATAACAAGTCTGCAGCTTCTCTGCTCTCTGGTGGGGACTATGTGATGGTCAGCGCTTCATCCCCTCTTGACCAAGACACAGTGGCCTCAGAAACCAAGCACAGCTGGAGGCAGTGGCAAAGCTTGGATATGTCAGGGGAGAAAGAACAAACCCCAGCACCAAAGAACAAGGAGGGTGTTGTGGGATTTGAGCATGAACACTACCTTGAGGGCTCAGCAGCCCAAAAAGAGCAGGGATCCAAAGGGACCTATGGCTAGAGCAGCTTGGATAGGATCTTTGCATCCTCTGTAAGAGATGCTGTAATAGAGAGCAAAATAACTCCTGTTGAGAGCAGCATTGACCAGCACAGAAAGACTGGAAGTTCTCCCATCCCTTCACCCACAGTGACAGCTCCTTCGTGCTTGTTTAGAGGGATTTCTTCAGAGCTTCGTAACCCAGAGCAGAATTTAAATTTCAAAGCTCTATCAGAGATCCTGCGGGCTGAATGTGGCCTAAAAACCACTTTCATCACGGGCTACTGCTGCTTTTTAATAGATAGGATGTTACAAAGCTCTTGCTGGCTGCCTGCCGACCTGGAGACACCTTTACATATGCAATCATTGATCACAGCAGTTGCTCAAAAGTCTCAGTACGAGACCTGTCCATCCGCAGCCAGCAGATACTGAGTGTGCATATTTTTTTCTGGAGTCGTGCTGGTGTGGCTCGATGACAGAAACCAGCCTGATCCGAGGTTTTCTATTCTACTTGTTTTCTACCAACACAGAGTCACCCAAAAGTGTCCACTGCCATCTATTGGTAAAATCGCAGAAAGACCAGATTTTCTTGCTGTAGTTCTGCAACGTCTACTGTTAGAAAGAAACTTTTGGGACTTTGTGATAAGGATATTTTTTTGGAGCTAGTTGTTTGAACATCTGACTCTGGAATGAATTTTCAGGGCATCTACTTCTCTCAGCAGCTCCTCTGGCAAATTCAGCTGTGCATTAAAGCCTACACGATGCAAATGCTTTTTTTTGTCCTTTTTGCTAAGGTAGAAAGGACTTTTTAATGTGAGCAGTAGTGGTGTTCTTGTGGCCGTACCCTTTTTAAAGAGATTCAGTGAGATCATTCACAGAATCACAGAATCACAGAATTCTAGGGTTGAAAGGGACCTCAAAGGATCATCTAGTCCAACCCCGCTGCCAGAGCAGGGTCACCTAGAGTCCATCACACAGGAACGCATCTAGGCAGGGTTTGAATGTCTCCAGCCAAGGAGACTCCACAACCTCTCTGGGCAGCCTGTTCCAGTGCTCTGTCACTCTCACAGTGAAAAAGTTTTTCCTGATATTCACATGGAACCTCCTGTGCTCCAGTTTGCATCCATTGCCCCTTGTCCTATCATTGGTCGCCACTGTAAAAATCTTGGCTCCATCGTCCTGACCCTCACCCTTTACATATTTGTAACCATGGATTCCTGTTTATCCAAGCTGAGGATCTCAGTAGATCCCTTCTAAATGATCCATGAGAGGTTGATTTGTGTTTTAACAGTGCCCACTGAGAGAGAAAACACCACATTGCCAATATGAAAAGCATATGGATGTTTGTGAGTGTGTAGGACTGGCTAATGGATGGATGGAGCAGTGCTAACTTAAAGCACCTGATAAACTAATCTGCAACCTTTGGGTTGAACTCATTTCCAAACCTCACCCTTTTTGTGGGTGAGCAAGGCAGTGCCATGGGGTCTGGGGGAGTTACTTACAGTTAAGAGCAGGTTTAAAGAAGAAAACCCTCAGCCCCCTTATCTTTCACTGACTCTGGGTGGGGTACTAAGGGGACACTGGTTTTGTGGGAAGGTTGTATTGGAAGAGGAAAGCCCGAAACCATAAGGGCCAGAGAAGAAAAGAATTAAACATAGAGGACAGTGCTTTGTCCAGATCTGAGGCCAATAATTCACCATTCATCACCCTCCAACAGTACCTTCCACCCCTTGATATCAAATCTCTGGAAGATGAGTGGTCACAGATACATTCCTCAACTGGAAGAGCTGTGCATAGACCAGCTGTCTCCCACTGGATCATCCCAGAAAAGCCATTTCTGCCTCCATCTCAACTACAAAACAATGGTGATGAAGCCTCTTTATTTCCATAAAGCACTCTGAGGCTTGTGGAAGAAACCTGCTCTTTCAATTCCTCAGCAACCCCATTAAATCCAGGACAGGACTAGACCCAGAAGGAGGAAAAGAAGCACATAATACACCACCTGTGAAATATCAAGAAAGAAAGAAAGAAAGAAAGAAAGAGAGAAGGAAAGAGAGAAAGAAAGACAAAAAGAGAGACAGAAAGACAGAAAAGGCAGAAGAAAAAAGAAAAGAAAAGAAAAGAAAAGAAAAGAAAAGAAAAGAAAAGAAAAGAAAAGAAAAGAAAAGAAAAGAAAAGAAAAGAAAAGAAAAGAAAAGAAAAGAAAAGAAAAGAAAAGAAAAGAAAAGAAAAGAAAAGAAAAGAAAAGAAAAGAAAAGAAAAGAAAAGAAAAGAAAAGAAAAGAAAAGAAAAGAAAAGAAAAGAAAAGAAAAGAAAAGAAAAGAAAAGAAAAGAAAAGAAAAGAAAAGAAAAGAAAAGAAAAGAAAAGAAAAGAAAAGAAAAGAAAAGAAAAGAAAAGAAAAGAAAAGAAAAGAAAAGAAAAGAAAAGAAAAGAAAAAAAAAGAAAAGAAAAGAAAAGAAAAGAAAGAAAGAAAGAAAGAAAGAAAGAAAGAAAGAAAGAAAGAAAGAAAAATACAGCAGGTACTGAAATGTAAAAAATTGCAGTAGCTCTATAGAAGTAACTGCACCTGCCCTGGTTCACCCCTGCAGTGGGTCTGACCCAGAGCATGTCCTTCAGCCAGCAGTTGGGTTTGTTTTAGAGACTGGTGGAAGGAGTAATGAGGGTAATGGGATTAAAAATAGCAGTGCAGCCTGAAGAAGAGACACAAAACCCTTCCATGCATAAAGAATCGCAAGGTGTACGCCTTTCAGTCTTCTTCCACTTGCAAACATTATGATCTCCATGTAGCCATGCCTTCTGATGGAGGTGTTTGACTCCTGCCGAGGCTGCCTTTCCTCTGAGATCTTTCACAGTCCCATGAAAGCATCCTGAGGATATCTGGGGCCCACGAACTGTACATTAAAACTCACTGGGTTGGTGTCATCCCAAGGATGACTCTGTTCCAGGCCAAGGATGTGTTTGCAGTGGGTCACAAATAGATCGAGTAAGAACACAACCATGACCAGACCCTGCTACCAGCTTGCCCAAAACCAGGAAAACTGCCTGTCTCAGCCTTCATCCTAATATCTAGAAATTAATGAAAATGCTGGAGCTGGTAATTTAATGAGCCTTTCCAAAATCCTCGGAGTTATTTCTCACATCCTTGCCCATATCTATACAGAAGCCTCACCCTCTGTTTTTCAGCACTTCCAGCTTTACTCAGGAAGTTTTAGGGATGTCAGGAGCTCAGGATGAACATATCCCCTCCCATCCCTGAGGCGACAGGTTGGCAGCTTCAGTAGAGTCTGTTGGTTGAAGTCCTTGCCCATACTTATACTGCCCTGTGCCATCTGGCTGCCATTCACACCCATCCAAACCTTAGTCTTATAAAGTAGCATGTCGGTCCCCTCCATCCTGGGGTGCAGTATGAGAAGGAGTGGGTGACAAGTGACCACTTATAGGTCCAAAACATATCCACTTCTCTCTGTCAGGCATCACAACTCTCCCCACCAGGAATTCAGATCCCCTGTCCCCCTTCACCCTCTCCACTGACCACCTTAAATACATGAAGGTGTTATTTCCCCTAGCTGGGGATTTCCAGGTCTTTCTGGTTTGATGCCTTTCCACTCCCCTCCCAGGTATTTCCCAGGGGGTCCCTGCAGTGTCAGGAATGCAGCAGCCTTACCCAACTCCACGTATGCTAGGCCAAGCAGGACCCCAACCAGAAGTGTCTTCATTCTGAGAGCGGATCCGTGCAGCCAGGGCAATAAGGGACAGCTGCTCCCCAGGGAGCTTTATATATTTTCCCATCATCCACCTCCCGTTGATCCTGTGGGCGGATTCCTTTCGGGGTGATCAGAGGAGAGCTCAGCTCCAGTTTGGATTGGGATTTGTAGAGGAACAAGTTCCCCGTGGAGGTTACATCATTGCAACAAGCAGCCTCCTGCCATGCGTTGTCTCTTCTTCAGGTTTATGTCCTGGGGCTGGTGCCATGGAAAAGGAAAAACACAGCTTGCACTGCAAGGGGTTGTCCCACGCCGGTGCTTGGATGGGGAATGTGACAAGGTATGTTTGTTCCTTCAAACCTGGCTCTGCAATCCGAGAGCTGGGTTGTGTCACGCGTGGTGCATTGGGCAACAGCAGTCAAGATGCAAGCGGCAGCAGGTTGGGCTTCCACCACGCGTTGGCTCAGCCTCACCAAAGCCTGTACCATGTTTTCATGCCTACTGCTCTCTGAGCTGGCAAGCGGGAAGCTGACGTGGCTGGGTTTCCCCAAAGCATGCCTGTTTTCCCAAATCCAGTACGAAAGCAAGCCCAGTTTCTGGCTCCCAGGGGTTTAGTGGAGAACTGAACCCTGGTGTTGAGCTGCTGGACATGGGTGTCACTGAAAACCCAGTGGAGGTGAGCATGGGGGATGGTGCCTCTAAGTCTGGGGTTTGGATGTGTTGGTTTGTGTAACTGGTCATGGTGGCAGAGCAGGGCACTGTGCCTTCTTTTGCAAAGGTGTCAACTATTTACCAAATTTTATTCTAAAGCTGAGAAATCAACCCGACATGGAGAAATGTATCCATTTTCCTATTTCAGTGCCTTCCCAATAGAAAGTTTCCCTTTATCCATTTCAAGGGATTTTTTTGTTTGTCTTTCATGATTTTTTTTTGTGTGACTTATACATTATTTGTGGAAACAGCCTGAGAAATCTTCCAGTGAGGGAGAAGTGCTTTGCTTCTCCCTTTGCTGAGCCAATGGCATTTTCTATTTCACAGGAAAACCTGAGAGAATTTTGCTTGGTTTTGTTGTGATCCAGAGTGGAAAACTCCAGAATTATGCAATTTTCCATCAAACAACTGAAGAAAAATTTGTGAATCACAGTGAAGCACTCAGTACTTCAGGGACAAAGACACAGTGAGTGCACAAGCTGATTTAATGACTGAGGGTTTGCCTGTTGTGGTGATGCACATGGGCATTGCCACCATTCCCAGTAGCCTATCATTTTCCCCAGTTTAGGAATGGAGTTTCTGGGGAAAGTGCTGCTCCCTAAAGGGTTCTCAGTAACTTGAGAAGCATCGCTAATGAAAATTTCCATGGTTACAGATGACACAAAGCTGATCGGGCTGTGGTTGCAGGATCAGCATTGTGCCGTGGGAAAGGGAAGGGAAAACGTGTACCTTAATGCTCACTCAGCTGTAAGAGTGAAACCCATCATTTATCTTTATTTTATCTCATTGTGCTTTCAGAGACCAGGTACATAAAAAGAAAAACAAAACAGTGCAAACATAACTCCCTGGGTATATCAGAAACCACTCCACGCTTTGAAAGCCACCAGACCTGGTTACATCCAGATCCTTTCTTGCAGCTGGGCAGTTCAAGGAACATTTGAGTAATATCTTAATTAACAGCCATGAAAATGGAAGAGATCTAGTGCTTTAAGCATGAAGGTGGTTATGCCTCAATAGGTAACCACAGCGGGGTTGGTACTTTGGCGTTCACAGCACTAAAAGGCTGCTTGGCCAATTGTGCTTACCTTGCTGGAATGGAGATGTCCACACAGGCATGTTTTAATGGTCTGCCCATACTTGAAAGGCACTGCACACTGAGAAATAATTGGAATAAAACAGTGTGGTTGAAGGAATTGTGATATAAATAGGAAATTAAATAAGTCTGTCCAGCTTAGAATCATAGAATCATAGAATCATTATGGTTGGAAGGGACCTCCAGGGTCATCAAGTCCAACCTCTATCCCATCATATTCCTAACCATTGGACCATTAGACCATAGCTTAAAGTGCCTCATCAACCCATTTTTTGAACACCCCCAGGGGCGGTGACTCCACCACCTCCCTGGGCAGCCCATTCCAGTGCCTGAGCACCCTCCCAGTAAAGAACTTCTTCCTAATCTCCAACCTAAACTTCCCCTGACTTAACTTGAGGCCATTTCCTCTCGTCCTGTCATCAGCAATTTGGGAGAAGAGACCAACACCAGCCTCACTACAACCTCCTTTTAGGTAGTTGTAGAGGGCAATAAGGTCTCCTCTCAGTCTCCTCTTCTCCAGGCTAAGCTTGATGAAGACTGTCTATCACCACGGTGTCTGGACATCTGAAGGGGGCCCACAGGAAAGCTGGAGCAGTACTATATAGGGCATATACAAGGACATATACAAGGGCACATACAAGGGTATGTACAAGGACAAGGGGGGAAATAGATTCAAACTAAAGGGAGGTAGGTTTAGACTGGATATTTTTTAATAAGTTTTTTAGTGTAAGGGTGGTGAAATGCTGATCCAGGTTGCCCAGAAAAGCTGTGGTTACGCCTTCCTGGAAGTGTTCAAGGCCAAGTTGGATGAGGCTTGGAGCAACCTGATCTGGTGAGAGGTGTCCCTGCCCATAGCAGGGGGGTTGGGACTAGATGGTCTTTAAGGTCCCTTCCAACATGAACCATTTGATGGTTTGATGATGCTATGACACGGGGTGCATCAGCACAGGAGGGTTCTTTGTCTCTGGCCAGTGCAAAGCCACTTACCTCTGTCTAATGGCTTGAAAAGATTGGAGATCTGGCTGTAAGGCAGAGCATGGGCAAACCACCAGAGCTGGTTTTGTTAAAGCTCCTGCAGACTGCTTGAGTGTGTGGGAGTGCCAGACTTCAGGGAGAGAGAAGTTGGTAGCGTGCCAGTAAGATTGTGGAGAAAGAAGACCCACAGGTATCAGCTGATATAAAGATAACTGGGAGCCTCTGCTGACATGGAGCCCTGCAAACAAAACCCAAAACAAACACAAGCAAACAGAGCTGAAGCCAAGTTGTGTGTTGGGGTGTAAGGGAGGCTGTTAGCAGGGTGATTGTGAAAGTACCAGCACCCTAGCATGAAGTCTTGATGGCTCTTCACCCAGAATTTCATTGCCCATGTCAAGAAAAAAACAGGTCCTGATAGGAAAAAAAAAAATGCACATGGAAATGAATGGGAAGACTGAGAGAACAGGATCCACGCCAAAAGATGGCACTGGAAAACCCTTTTAGTTTGTCAGAACAGAATTTGGGTGGTGATATGATTTTTTTCCCCAGAAATACATTGAAAGCATCAAAAACAGAGCTACAGAAAGGAGTCCTTAAGCTAATATGTCACACTGGACTGAAGCTGAGTTAAGACTTGCCCGAGCTAAATTAGACTGGTAATCAGAGGTAGGGTCTTAAATGCTAGGATAAATTGGGTTTCTTGTAAAAGCAAAGCCAGAGTAGAAATCCCACCTGATTTAAGGTGGAGCATGATAAATATGTGAAAGAAATGGTTTGATACAGCAGTTAGGGCAGCCTCAGACAGCTCGTAGGACTCAGGAGGACTGAAGTTCCCATCTGTCTTTTTCAGTGGCAGAATAAACCCTGGGCAAGGTTTTGAATGCTGACTGACAAGAGCCATAAGGGACTCCAGTTGAAATGTCATTTCAGGTCTGAAGGTCTGAGAATATAGATGAGGTGTGGTGTACAGGGAGAAAGGCTCGTGTGCCAAAAGCCTGGCTGAATTTTCAGTGGTATCAATCCAAAACCACTGCCCTTTTGAGACTGCCCTCATTTACAAGGTAATCTAGGGTAGATACAATCTCTCTACTTATCACATATGCAAGGAGAGGCAGATGACGTAAATTCAGTGTTCACAGACAAGAAGTCAATGTGCTTTATAACTGCCTGTAACTTCCCTAACAGTTAATTTGTATTTGAATGAAAAAAGAAATCAAATTGTGTAGAGATGTCCCTTGTCAGAGGGTTTACGTCAAGCTTTGATAAGCTGTTCCAGTGGTCAGTTATCAGCCACATACAGAATAACCCCTGCGTGAAATATTTTCCACTCTGGTTTATACAGCTTCTACAGCCAGTGGCTCTCATAAACTTAATTGCTCACTGTTGCAACTTCCTTCTCCTCCACACAGATGCAGTTTTTCTAGAATATCATAGAATCATTGGATGATTTGGGTTGGAAGGGAGATCATGTAGTGATAATCATCATGAATAAAGATCATTCAGTCCCAACACCCCTGCCATGGGCACGGACACATCCTACTAGACCAGATTGCTCCAAGTCCTGTTCAACCTGGCCTTGAATGCTTTCAGGAAGGGACATCCATAGCTTCTCTGGACAACCTGGGTCAGCATTTCACCACCTTCACAATAAAAAACTTCTTCCTAAAATCCAGCCTAAATCTACCTCCCTTTGATAGAATTTGGTGAGCTCTTTGACTCCTCCCTTGGAAAGTCTGTCCTCCAGATCTCTAATCCTTCCTGTGGTCCTCCAAACTGCCTCTGATTTACCACCTTCTCTTCTACATTGCCCAACTCAGAACTAGATGTTGTCTTGTAGCAACAGCCACTCCAGCCCCAGGTATAAGCAGAATGTACCTTTCTGTCATGAGATAAGTATCAAACAACTGTGTCTGATGCTGTGGCCATGCCACTGTGACCATAGCATCAGTCTATCTATGTCAATGTATTTCCTGGGAGCTGCTTCTCAGGATGGAGTCTGTGATCAGGTTTCCAAGTATCATGGTGATGGCTGGAGTATAGGAAAATAGAGACTACTGGTTAGTGTATTGAGCCAGCTTGAGTTAGGCTCCTGTGATTCAAGGAAGGTAGATTTTTGATGGGGACCATTTGGATGACTCTGTGGTCTCTACCGTCTTCATCAGTGACTCAGCAGTGGGAATCCATGCTGTCCATGACCATGCCTACAGAGATGCTTGATGATGTGTTCAGCTAATCGAAGCTCCCACCTCTCACAGGTGTGTGCTAATAACAGGACTATGGGCTTGTTTGGGTGGAGTTGCTCTCCACCTCCCTGACGAAACTCTGCCACTGGGCAGGAAGGAATGCAGGTTTCATTAAGCAGGAGAAGGGTGAAAGTGTGAGCATGACTGGGTAAAGACCCTTCGCCCAGGAGCTCTTTAGGTCTTTCTTCCAGTGGCTGTGTGATTCAAAACACTAATGACTCCACATACAGGAGTATCCAAGAGAAATCCAGAGTTCCAGTGCTGACTCAGTTCATCTGTAAAGAGTTCTTACCCCTCCCTTCCCACGCCTGTGCTTCATTTTGGTAAGCTGCATATGCTGTCTGAAGAGATGAGATGGGAAAGCCCTCCAAGCAGTGGAGGAAATTGTATTCACATGTCCCAAATTCTGACTTAAGCACACAAACTTCTAGGCTAAAAATCACGTGCATTTCTGCAGGTGGAAGGAAATCCCCCACCCGTGATGTATTTTTAGAAAAAGAAGTGGGCTGAGAGAAAAAAGGGGAGTCCAGGGACATGGACTCTACATCTGAAGGTTCCTCTGCTTCTAGTCACAAGGTTGAGGGCAATTTATCAGGCATCACCTGACCAGCTGTGTTTGGTCAGTCCTGGGAATTCAGGTCCCCCAAGCATTTGCAGAAGACATTTGTAACATTTGGCATGGTCACTGGTCCTGTTGTGACCTGCACTCACAGGACCTGGCTCAAGCAATGCCCAGGCACACTCTGAAGCATAACATGGGCCAAGGATGTTTCACAGAATCATAGAATGGTTTGTGTTGGAAAGGACCATCAAGACCATCTAGTTCCAACCCCCCTGCCATGGGCAGGGACACCTCCCACTAGACCAGGTTGCTCCAAGCCCCACCCAACCTGGCCTTCAACACTTCCAGGGAGGGGCAGCCACAGCTTCTCTGGGCACCCTGGGCCAGTGTCTCACCACCCTCACAGCAAGGAATTTCTTCCTAGTATCCGATCTAAATCTCTCCTCTTTCAGTTTGAACCCATTTCCCCTTGTCCTATCACTCCATGTCCTTCCAAAAAGTCCCTCTCCAGCTTTCTGATAGGCTCCCTTCAGGTACTGGTTTCCAATGAGGACATTCTGGTTGGAGGGATAGCAATGTTCAGTTATGCAGGCATGAGCTGTGACACCTTGTAATCAGGACAAGAGAATGAATCCTGATCCCTTTTAAAGACCAGTGCAAACATAGTCTGGATGTGTCCTCAAATGAAAACCTCTTGCATTCATTGTTATATTGTGATTCCCCTTTCTGTCCTGGTGGTAGCTGCTGCAAACCATATGTGAAAGCCTTTGCCTTGTAACCCATAAATGCATACTCTAACAAACGAGAGGATCTCTTGACCATGTGATTTTTCCCTCTGAAAGTTGAATGCTTTAGTCAAGGCTGGAGGGTGCTGGCATAGAGACAAGGCTGAGGGTGCTGGGAGCATTCATAGACTCATAGAATCATTATGGTTGGAAGGAACCTCCACGATCATCAAGTCCAACCTTTATCCCATCATATTCCTAACCATTGGACCATTAGATCATGGCCTCAAGTGCCTCATCAACCCGTTTTTTGAACATCCCCAGGGATGGGGGCTGCTGTTGGTTGGGAATATCTGAAGTCTTGGTCCACATTTTGACCAGCTGATGGCACTGTCAATCTCTGAGCAACGTTCTGCAGTAGTGCAGGAGAAGACAACATGCAAAGCCTGGCCAGTTATAGGGCCTGGTACCTCTCTCTCCTTAGCAGGGAGATTTTTCCCTCTTATCAACTAGGCTTTGGCTTTGCAGAGGACAGGAGAAAGAAAATGGGAGTTCCCCTCTATTAACTTAAGATATCACTTACCTTTGTCAAAATCAGGGCCTGAAACTGAGTCAACCCTTCAATATCAGCATCAGTGCCTTGGGCAGGCAATACTGATAGTTGTATCAGGAATCCTTTCTCTCATGCTACTGCTTCATGTCCTATGTTGGCAGCAATGCCTGTCACCAGATACAGACCTAGACTGCTTACCATGAGCTATTCCAGATAGTAAACCTTGCTAAATAATAAGAATATCTTATGGTGCATGTTGCTATGGGTATCCTGCACAATAAAAGGAATAGCATAACAAAGAGGTTACAATTGGGATCTATGTGGCCAGGGCCAAAACTCATGGGAGCACCAATGAACAGGAAATGTGGAAGACAATAACCTTCAAAAATTTGCACAGTCACAAACAGACTGAAGCAGGATACAAAATCCTGAGTGGGAGTCATCCGACTTAAGTAGAGCCTTCCTTCTATAACATAGATGTCTGCTGGGTGAATCACCACAGGTCTTTCTTTTTGTGGTCAGTCAGACACAAGCACAATTCATCAGACCTGCTTTAGATAAAAACCTCAACAAAAAAATGAATGGCACTGTGGATTGCCTGTTACACTTCACTGGCTTTGAAAGGCACCTTTCAAAGGTGAGGACTAGGTCACCTGGAGACCTCTCCGTAGTAAAAGTTGTATTTTCTCAGGTGTATCCCCCTCTAATGATGACTTGGAAGATACAAAGTCAAATGTCTCCTCAAAACATAACTGTGTCTGATAAGGAGCTGAGTTGACAGTGGAAGAGAAAACATCCTTGTATGAGTCCCTAGGAATGGGTTTTTAAAGGAGATTGAGGTAAAAGGACTCATAAAAGCAGCTCATTCCAGATGTCTTTGAGATTACACCCAGGTTGTTGACAGGACACTTCAATGGCTCAGACACTTCTGTTGGACTGCAGGGTTTTTTGGGAGGCTGCTGCCCTCGAAGTACCTTTGGATTCTGAGAACAGATCAGCACCCGAGGATGTGGCTGGGTCTGAATAGTGTTACAGAATCACGGAATCACAGAATCCTAGGGGTTGGAAGGGACCTCGAAAGATCATCCAGTCCAACCCCCTGCCAGAGCAGGGTCACCTAGAGTCCATCACACAGGAACGCATCCAGGCGGGGTTTGAATGTCTCCAGCCAAGGAGACTCCACAACCTCCCTGGGCAGCCTGGTCCAGTGCTCTGGCACTCTCACAGGAAAGAAGTTCTTCCTGAGATTCACATGGAACCTCCTGTGCTCCAGTTTGCATCCATTGCCCCTTGTCCTATCATCGGTCATCACTGTAAAAATCTTGGCTCCATCGTCCTGACCCTCCCCCTTTGTAAACATGGATGAGGTCACCCCTCAGTCTCCTTTTCTCCAAGCTAAGGAGACCCAGCTCCCTCAGCCTTTCCTCACAAGGGAGATGTTCCACTATGTTAGCTCATAGATGAGGACTCTAGTTTGTGGGAATAAGAAATTATTTCACAGGTAAAGCAGTAATAACAGCTCATGGCATGGGGATGGAAAATCTCCACCGGCCTCTTTTTATCTACATTCTCAACATTGCTGTCAGGGTGGAGCTGTGCTAGGCAAATGACTGATGGAAGAAGCTTGCTCTGGGCTCTAATGGGGCAGCTTCTGTGTAGGTTAAGGTTACAGATGTGGAAATGGAGCTTTGCTTTCCCAGCCACCAGAAAGGTTTGCCTGCTTGCAAACACATCCTCTTCTGTGTGACATTATGTTAGGGACTCCCTGGCTATGTTCCCAGCCTATGTCTTCCTTTCACCTAACATCACTATGTTGCTCAGTTGAGCTGAATGCATGATTGTCTGTAATCCTGTTGGATATCTGTTGGATATTTTCCAGATGAAGCTACTTCCGTGGCTAGTCTGGAAGAAACAAGAGTTGCTAAAGACTGAAATACAGAGGCTACTACTGCATGAATAACAGTGACTGAATATGGTTACAGAATAAGTTGGATGGGGCATCCACAAGACTTCTTTGACAAGGAGAACAGTGAGAAATTAAAAACTACTCATGGCCTACTCACAGTTCATACCCTAGCATGTAGTAAACTTGCAGCATAATAAATCTGCTGTGATTTTAATAATAAAACATCAACCATTAAAAATCTGCTTGCTTGGTCACGAGGAAGGCTAGGGATGATCCTGGAGATGCAGAATGAGAATGGTTGTGGTGCATGGTGTGAAGTCTTCTCAATAATTAATATTCTCCACCCTCCCTGCCCTCATGCTTCATGAAGAGTGTATTGCCTTTGATACATGCCTGCAAATGGCAGATGAAGAGGACAATGTTTCCCAAATGGGGTTTTGTCATTAATCTCTTCTTTGCCATCCCTGCTTTTGGTTCAGTGTCTTGAATAAGGGGACATTCTCTCTCAGACAGGAGAACGAAATGTCATCCTCATACAAAGCTGTGCCAATCCTTCCCAGCAGGACCAGGTTCCTTCCTCATTCATCCATGTGTCCAACTGAAATGATCACAGCCAATATTGTCTGCATTTACTTTCCATGAGTGTGTTTCTTCTGGATATCCTACATGTTTCCAGAGGTCAGCTGCCTGCCCAGATTTTAGCTGTTCAGGTTCATTTTTATCTACGCTGGCTTCATCTCCATTTAGCTGCCTACAGCACAGACAAATGGTCTCTTCCTTTCCTTCTCCACATGTCCCCTCCTTGCAGAGATGTTTTTTGAGATGGCATACTCTGATGGCTGGGCTCAGGAGTCTAACACACTTGAAACAATATTCTCCCCTGATCCAGATGAGTATTGGATTGATTCAATCTAAGTTAAACAGATACCAAAGATAAATGCTGATATATGATGGCTAGAGAAAGAGTGGGTGAACTGCAAGTTCAAGGATGTGGGTGCAAGGCATGAAGCCTGTGGTTCCCTAAAATCAAAGATATAGAAACCTGTTTCCATGATGAAGAGGAAAAGTGGAGATAAAATATCTACAGAAGAACAACTGTGGCCTGAAATGAGTGAATAACCATTTCAAAGATTATACTAGGAATGAGAGGGAAGGAAAAGGAATGGAAGGAAAAACTGAGCAGCAGACAAAACTATGTGACAGAGGTTAAGGAACATGTTAGGTAAAAACTTGCAATAGTCAAAATGGCTTAGATCTCAGGGAAGACATTAAACATTAAAATTATTCATCCTTTACATTGAGAGTCAAAAGAAAGTAGTGAAGATGTGAAAGATGAAAAGTGAATATGAAATTAAACCACTTACTTATTCAATATAGAAAGTGCTTTTGACTTTTGTATTAAAGACAGAATGAAGGCAGGTGTCCAGAAATAGAAATAGCCTCATCTGAGTGAAATAGAAAAGTTTCATGAATTCAAGATGGGACAAAGCAGGACAGGGTATTTTCCATCCTAGAACTCTTAGAGAACTGGCATACTGAACAACAAGTCCAGGTCCACTCCCAAATATTGTTCATAAATTGATCAAGTTCAAGACAGTATCACATGGTCAGAATTTACCACTTAAATTAGAGAGGAGGGGTAAAACTCATTTGTCTGACCTCGATAGCACGCCAGGATTAAGAACAATTTTTGAAGGAGAGAATAATGAAAAAACACAAGCAGGCTTTAAAAACAAGATAATAATTTTCCTTGATATCACATTAATAAAGTTTGATTTTCAAGAGTTCAGCAAAGTAGTAAACCAATGTAACACAGGACTATTTACGAAGATGGCACTGATGGAAATTAACTCAATATAAACTGGATGAGAACTTTTTAAGGGATCGGAAGTGGAAGGGTTAAAAGTTTTTTAATATGTGGGAGGGACATATGAGCTTGGTCATAGTGAAGCGTCAGTAGTGGAGTTTCCTAGGAACTGCTCTTGGAGTACTCTTGTTTAATATCCTCTTTAAAGACCTTGAAAGATGCTAAATAGGATGACGTTAATGAAATTTACTGATGATACAAACTTGGGAAGCATCAGCAGTGCTGAGAAGGACCAGGACATCATAGAACCAGGGGACTTGGATGCAAGTCACGTCCTAATAAGTTCATATACTGTAATAAGTAAGTTACATGGTAAATTAGAAGGTCACGTGTAAATGACTGGAGAGATGAAAGACATGAGAGTATCGGTTGATCACAGGCTGAAAGAACGTCAAACATCTGTTGAAGCATGAAGAAAGCTGTCATGACTGGGGGCTGTGTCAGTGAGGATGTTGCAGGGTGAAGGTTATTGTGCAAGGCACCAAGAAAATCATGCTTGCAACACTGGGTGCATTTCTCCCCACCTGTGCCCCAAGGAGCTGAAATCCCTTGCAAAGGCTAATATGAAGATGAGAATGGACAGTCTATCAGGCTAAAAGAGTTGGGATTTCTTAGCAGAAGGAGAAAATATTCCCAAATATGGACATACTCAACAGCAGGCAACTTGGAAGGGAAAACCTGTCTGATCTAAGAAAGATAGTGGGGATCTGGCCATGAAACAAATCATAGAATCATAGATTCATAGAATCATTGAATCATCAAGTGATTTGGGTAGGAAGGGATCTTAAAGTCCTGGTTCCAAGCCCCCTGCCATGGGCAGGGACACCTCCCACTAGACCAGGTTGCTCCAAGCCCCATCCAACCTGGCCTTCAACACTGCCAGGCAGGGGCAGCCACAGCTTCTCTGGGCAACCTGGGCCAGGCTCTCACCATCCTCACAGCAAAGAATTTCTACCTAACATCCAATCTAAATCTCTCCTCTTTCAGTTTGAACTCATTTCCCCTTGTTCTATCACTCCATGTCCTTTTAAAAAGTTCCTCTCCAGCTTTCCTGGAGCCCCTTCAGGTACTGGAAGGTGCTCCAAGGTCTCCCTGGAACCTTCTTTTCTCCATGCTGAACAACCCCAACTCTCTCAGCCTGTCTTTATAGGAGAGGTGTTCCAGACCTCTGAAAATATTCGTGACCTCCTCTGGACTTGCTCCAACAGCTTCATGTCCTTCTTTTGGAGACTCCGGAACTGGACACAGTAATCAAGGCTGAAAGTTAGAAACATGTGTCCAAAGAATTAAATAGTCTTCTACTAGCATATGGGGAAAAAAACAAACAGCTAGATTTTATGATGGAGTTTCATCAGAATATGATCTATTGGTCAAGGTGTTGTCAAGATGATGTGTTTGGTTGGGCACAGAAATAACTTTAGTAATCCAGGAGTATCTCTTTCCTTCCTAAGTTACTCTTAGAGTTATGTTGTTTCATGCTGTTAGAAGATGTGACCACTGCTTCTTTCATGCTCAGTGGAGAGATGGGTCACCCAGTCAGCATTAACTGTCTCTAGATCACAGAAAAGCTGAACTAGGCAGGTCCTTCACTTCTCCATAGAGATGTAGCAAGTTTAGTTTCAGTCTGGGAGTTACTCAAGGTCAGAGCAACACTACATGTGCATGTGACTGACAAATTGGTAGGGATACCCAGAAGCAAAGGCTGGTTTGGACTAAATATAAGAAGCATTCTTGCCAGACACTTGATTGGAAGGGCTCTATGTCCTCCTCAGCAGTAGCCTTCAAGGCATAGCATTAGTCTTCTCATTCTTCAATATCCACCTGCTTAGTGAGCCTAACGGTACTGCCCTGTCATGCAAGGATGTTGGGTAGATGCATCATTTGGGTTTCTAGGTGTGCAAATAGCCCCCATAGATAAAAATAAGAGTTCATGGATGGAAGAGTGCTCAGCTCTGGGCACAGATGAAGCAAAATTTTCCATACACAAAGGCCTTTTTTCTCTGTACCAATGCCCTGGAAATCTATGTTTGGGTAATGCAAAGAGTTTGTGGTATGTGGAGTGTTACAAGGGGGTGACGAAAACAGAATTCACCAGGCAGCATCTTTGCTGGGTTAGAGGAGGGCTAGGAAGTTTTGAAAGTTATTCTATGTGTGAGCAAGATGAGAGTGATCTACATTTAATTTCTGCTGAAAGCATTGGTAACTGTAATGTCAGCTCTGGTTGAAGAGATAAGACTACAGGCCAGTCAATCTCACCTTTTGTGCCTGGTAAGATCATGGAACAGATGCTCCTGGAAACTATGCTAAGGCATAGGAAAATAAGGAGGTGATTGGTGACAACCACATGGCTTCACCAGAGGCAAATCGTGCCTGACAAATTTGGTGGCCTTCTATGACTGGGTTACAGAGTTGGTGGATAGGGGAAGAGCAACTGGTGTCATCTACCTGGACACATGCAAAGCATTTGATACTGTCCTGCATGACACACTTGTCTCTAAAATGAAGAGACATGGGCTGGCTGGCTGGACTACTCAGTGGATAAGGAATTGGCTGGGTGGTCACACTCAGAGAGTTGTGGTCAACAGCTTGATGTCCAAGTGATCAGTGATGAGTGGCATTCCTCAGGGGTCAGTATTGGGACCGGTGCTCTTTAACATCTTTGTTGGTGACATGGACAGTGGGATCGGGTGTACCCTCATCAAGTTAGCTGACGACACCAAGATATGTGGTGCAGTTGACATGGTGGAGGGAAGGGATGTTGTTCAGAGGGACCTTGACAGGCTTGAGAGGTGGGCCCATGCAAACTGCATGAAGTGCAAGGTCCTGCACATGAGTTGGGGCAATCCCAAGCACAAACACAGGCTGTGTGAGTAATGGCTTGAGAACAGCCCTGAGGAGAAGGACTTGAGGGTGTTGGTAGGTGAAAAACTCAACAAGAGCCAGCAGCATAAGCTTGAAGGCCCGAAAGCCAATGGTATCCTGGTCTGCATCAAAAGAAGGTTAGCCAGCCCTTCTCCTCTTAGGCTATTCTTGGACAGACAGTTCCATTATGTGAGGTAGACCAGCACCGCCCTTCTTCACCCATTGTCTTCAGAGAGTGTCCACATAGTCACTTTGCCTCCTACATCGTTGGTTGTCTTTAGGATGGTGTCTGTTTCTTATCACACCGTTCAACAGGACAGAGGCAGCTGCTTGCTCTACTTTAGCCTGAGAACATCAGGCTTGTTTACATCAACATCTTAATCCCAAAGCCAGAAGCATGGAAGCAAATGTTCCAATGTAATATCTGTGATGCAAAGGTGTCCACTGTTTTGTTTTGGTATTTTTTTTCCCCTGGTGAATCACCAGGGTGGTGATGGCAGGAAATTTGCCTTGAAGTATCCACATAGTGTTGCAGATTTGCTTCCTGTGTATTTCTGCTCCACCCTTTGCCCTTTGGGATTCTTTACTAAAAGCATGGCAGAAAAATAGCCAGCTGTTCTAGAGAATAGAAGAAGAGAGGAGAGGAGAGAATATTTCAGTTGGAAGGAGCCTACAATGATCATCAGGGCTGACCAAAAGTTAAAGCATGTTGTTAAGGGTATTGTCCAAATGCCTCTTAAACACTGACAGGTGTGGGACATTGACTACCTCTTTAGGAAGCCTGTTCAGGGGTCTGACCACTCTCTCAGTAAAGAAATGCTTCCTAATAGCCAGTCTACACCTCCCCTCTTGTGGCTTTGAACCATTCCCACAGGTCCTGTCACTGGATCCCCAGGAGTAGAGCTTAGCACCTCCCTCTCCATTTCCCCTCCTCAGGAAGCTGCAGAGAGCCATGAGGTCACTCCTCAGCCTCCCTTACTCAAACTAGACAGACCTGAACTCTTTAGCTGCTCCTCACAGGACATGCCTTCCAGTCCTTTCACCAGCTTTTTTTGCCTACTCTGGATGCATTCAAGGACCTTCACATCCTTCTTAGATGATGAGGCCCAGAACTGCACACAGTACTCAAGGAGAGGCTGCATCAATGCTGAATCCAGAGGGATGATCACCTCTTTTGGTCGGCTGGTGATGCTGTGTTTGATGCCCCCCAGGATGGTGTTTGCCCTCTGGGCTGCCAGAGTAACATGACTCATGTTGAACCTGCTGTCAACCAGCACTCCCACATCCCTTTCTGCAGGGATGCTCTTCAGCCACTCCTTTCCCAGTTTGTACTCGTACATGGTGTTACTTCATCCTAGGTGTAGAATCCAACACTTGGACTTGTTAAATCCCAGTAATCATTAATTTCATTCTATTCCACATCTGGGGGATAAACGTCCATCCCAGACCTCATGTCCTCCATTTCTGTTCTTTGCATCTTTCCCACTCTCTACAAAAAGTTCTCTGGGGATGAGACACTTCTCCAGAACACGCTCATAGGAAAAGAAGGGGACACAGTGTCATCTGTGGTTGCCCCCAGCCTCCTTCATCACAAGACTTACATGATTTCGGAAGCCCACCTTTACAGATAAGCAAGCTGGTCCAGTCTGGATAATAATTATGTCTGCTGAGAGAGGAGAATACAAATGTGCAGCTCTGGACCTGAGAACCTTGCATGGACAAGCAACAGCAATGACCATTATGTAGACCTTGACTGGGGTTGAGGTAGTGACTGGCTGAAGACACTTTGCCATGGGTTTGGACAGATCTAGGCTGGAAGGGAACGATTCAATCTGAGAACTCTTGGGTCCATTTGGAAGAGGGGTTTCCTTCATCAGAATAATCCTCATCTAGAAGCTGCTACTAATTAATGACAAACCAGGTACCTTATGCAGATTGGTGCTGTAGCAACAGAGATTTACACAAACTGTTGAGCCAGACTAACCATCCTCCCTCCATGGTTATTGAGCCTGGAGAAGAGGAGACTGAGACGAGACCTTATTGCCCTCCACAACTATACAAAGGGAAGTTGTAGTGAGGCTGGTGTTGGTCTCTTCTCCTGAATTGCTGATGACAGGACGAGAGGAAATGGCCTCAAGTTCCGTCAGGGGAAATTTAGGTTGGATATTGGGAAGAAGTTCTTTCCTGAGAGGGTGGCTGGGCACTGGAATGGGCTGCCCAGGGAGGTGGTGGAGTCACCGTCCCTGGGGGTGTTCAAAAAACGGGTTGATGAGGCACTTGAGGCCATGGTGTAATGGTCCAATGGTTAGGAATATGATGTGGTAAAGGTTGGACTTGATGACCCTGGAGGTCCCTTCCAACCATAATGATTCTATGATTCTATGATTCTATGGCTGTTTTTATCTCCTGCCCCAGAAATCCCACAGTTCAATTATAGCATCAAGCCACCTTTTACACACACCTCTTCAGTATTTGCAAACATCTTCTTCAGCCACTTACTGCAGATTTCAGCTGCAACAGACATTGCCTTTTGTTTGAAACTAATACCTCAGAGTAGCTAAAATATTAAAGATGCTGAGGACCAGTCTCTGGCACTGAAGCTGACTAAGAAGGAGTGGTCTATGACTCTTTTTCCTGCCAAGAGACTGGTTGCATCCAAGCTACCTTCTGGGAATGGTGATTGTCTTGTGTTAATTCCTCTGTCATCTCCAGGAATTGTCTGTGAGATCCTTGGGCCTAACCCATGTTGGTGATAGCAGGGATGACGAACCTGCAGTGCCCAGAAGTGTCCTCTGACCTGGCTCTGGTCACATAACTGTGACGTCCAGGCCAGGAACTTGCTGGTCCCATGTCTGGAAGGAAAGAAAAACCAAAAATAGTTTGTGTTTTGGGTTCCAGAATTTTGAAGGAAATACTTTTCTCATCCTTTATCCATCTTGCATTTCTGAGGTGTATGTGTGTATATCCCAACTCTGGTGCTTGTTAAGCAGGAGGATACTAACAAGTAATATAATGGGTTGCATGACTTGCTGTTGGTCTTGATTTATCCCTAAATGGACTTCAGAACACATACATTCATGTTAAAAGAGCATCACAAGGGACAATATATTTTAATGGAGGTCCAGGTAATGACTACATTTTAATTTCTTCCAGCAATCCAAGCATTAGTGAATTCTTGACTCTTAAAGAATCAAAAATGGTTTGGTTTGGAAGGGACCTTAAAGCTCATCCAGTCACAACACTCTGCCACGGGCAGGGACACCTCCCAATAGACCAGGTTGCTCCAAGACCCATCCAACCTGACCTTCAACACATCCAGGGAGGGGCAGCCACAACCTCTCTAGGCAACCTGGGCCAGTGTCTCACCAGCCTCATAGTAGTGAATTATGGGCACAGCTGTCACTGATAAAAGCCCTGCAAGAACTTATGATTTTTCTTAACATAGACCTAACTTCTTCTTATTAAGCTCTGTGCAGGAATGAAGCTGCAGAGATTTTTATAGTAGCTAGGCAAGATTTCCTGGGGTAGCTATTCTGCCCTGAGATTAACCTTCCATCAGAAGCTACTTGGGTGCTCTCCAGTAAAGTGTTAGTCCTCAATAAATATGTATCTATGTGAATGAAAAATGTTTTTGATTCTTAACCTCTTTTCCTTCACCTGCCACACTGTATATGTACTTGCACATGCCCTTTCTGCCCATCTCAATGTCTCCAAGAACTTTTGAACCAGAGAACCATCCTGCTTGTGCAGAAGGCCACAAGGTGACCTCAGCTTTCATAGATGTTAAGGGAAGCAACAGACAAGACTGGCCTCCTGTCAGAAACCTGCACAACACCAAGTCATGGGAGCAGTTGTTGAAACCATGTGGCTGGAACAAGGATGAAACGAGAGGGAGGTAGGAGCAGGGCACAGTCTGGGTGAGGGAAGACAGTCAGCTTGATTGCAGTGTCCTGGTGTTTGTGATGAACATGGGCATAGGGTGAACCAGGAAGGAGAAGGAGATAAGAAGGATAGGGAGTATTTTTGCTGTAGTCCTCAGAGGCCGTTTTGAGTACACTGAGACTCAGAAAATGATCTCTGTTTTTTGCTGCCTTTAATTCCAATACCTGGTGCCAGGCAGCAAAACAAGTGCTGGATCTCTCGTGCCCACACATGCTCACCCTTACCTCCAGGTATGCTGCTTGCAGTCTCTGCATTCACAGGTGCCAAGGACAACAATGATGTTTCCATGTTGGCTTCTTTGGGCTCCTGCAGGCTCTGGACTTGAGCCTTCACAACTTCCCTGGTCTTCAGAACAGCAACTCTTTCTACATTAGCAAGATGAGGAAGGGTTGTCCTCAAACTTCCAGAATGTGGAATTTGAGGCAATTTTCCATACACCCCCCGAGTGTCCCTGATCTCTAAGATGAATAGATTTTGTTTGCTTGTATTTCTTCATGCCAGGATTGTTCTGTCTCGTGGTCTTTGCATCAAATGCCGGTGTCATTAGCTCTTCAATTCATCACTTCTTGAGTAGATTCAAGGTTGAGGAGTGGCTCACGTAGCACTTCTGAGATGGACATGCTTGTAACTTGCTTCAGGTTCCTTGCTTCCCACGGACACTGGAAGACATCACACAAATAGATCTCCATGGCCAAGATGATTGCTTCTTCTCTCCATCTTCCTGGGGGCCCTCAAGGAGAAGAATGATAAAGCTGCTGCATTTGAAGAGTACCTGGTAGCAGAGCATTTGCTGCAAAAACAGCAATGACAATGAATTAATTGCGTGGGATTATGAAGGGTGGGGAAACAGCTGTCTTTGATATTACATGGGTGTGAGAACTGTTGAGAAAGGCTCTGCAATTTTACCAGAAGGCAACTGGAGCTGGTCCAGGTGCAGGGACTGCACAGGAGCACTACATTCATGGCAAAGGATTGCCATTCTCTGCCTCTGTGGCATGCAAGAGGGAAAGCAGAGAAGGTCGTTTTCTAAAATGCTTTCTTTTAAATGTTTCCATTTAAACTTTGAGCGG
The DNA here is from genome assembly GCA_013398125.1 of Aegotheles bennettii. NCBI lineage: Eukaryota > Metazoa > Chordata > Aves > Caprimulgiformes > Aegothelidae > Aegotheles > Aegotheles bennettii. The sequence continues at coordinate 33,591 of VZRW01000604.1, read as the reverse complement.
TCAAATTCTAACATCAAGTCTAAATTTCCTTTATTTTTCTAAAGCTCATTTCACATGTAGAGAAACAGAGTAAACCAGATCAAAGCATCACATCTCCACTGACTATTTGAAATGTTAGTCACACCTTCATCTCTTTTTAACCACTGCAGTTGAATAGGTGTCAAAAAACTGGTCTCTCCCTAAATATCAGTATTTTAAGCAGAACATCTTTGTCTTCACTACAGAAACATTAGATGTTAGAGACAAAGATGACATAATTTTCTCTTTGATTTGTCTGTGAGAGCAGACAAAAATGTTCCCCTTACTACATTGCAGAAAGCAAGTTTAAAGGGTGCAAAACCAGAGCAGAGGACACAACTAGTTTGGACAGAAGGCACTGGTGCATGTGACATCACACAACCACCCAGGAAGGCAGGTGGGTCCCTGCAAATAACTCCACGTGTAGTGACCCCTGATGAAAACAAGTCCCCTCCCTTCCCATCACTTCATTTTCACTCACTTGCCCTGGGTGAACTCCTCATTCCACAAATTCCCTCGAGGCCAGATTAAATATTTGATGAAAATAACAAGAAGGGGAGTTGAAGAACACCTTCCTTTCCTGACTCAGACCCATACCTGTCATCTCTGTGCAGGGAAGGTTTATGGAGGCAAACTACCCTAGGCATGGAAGGCCACCAGCAGAGAAAAAGCTCGGGGCTGGGTCACAGTGTCTCTAAGTGGGCAAGAGGTATTTTAATGAGGATGTTAATCTTTATAAGAAGATGTTCCCATAATCTGGGCTTGTGGATGAGAAACCAGAGAAACTGTACAAGGAGAAGCTCAGGGCTGCAATAGGAGTTGTGAATTAAGAGCATCAGCAGAGTGGTCACAGGTGTAGCATCCGGTTTGCAAGGACTCCTGTGATTTAACTTAGAAAGGCATTAAGAGAACTCAAGGTAAGGACATAAATGAGCTAGTGAGGGATCTCTCTGCCACACAGAGTTGTGAAGTGGCAGGATAGGAGTGGGATTAGTCAAGATGACATGGGATGAGCTTGGCTTCAACAGCCTTGTGCAGCCAGCCTTGCTTCCAGTGAGTGGTGATCAGAGTTACTTTAGGGATGTTCTGCAATCAAAGGGCAGGTCTTTTGGTTGCTTTTAGTGACTGTCCAGTGGCTGAATAGCTGGAAGAGCAGAGCTAACTTCAGGCTCTCTCTGGGTCTAGTTGAACACAAAAAAACCTCACTGCACAATAGTGTGCACATAGCTGGGAGTAAGAATGTAGCTTTGCAGGGTGGGTTGGTAGTGAGTAATCATTCCCCAACTCTGTTATTGAGGCTGACTCTATTCCAGCTTATTTTTAGTCTAAGTAAGTCTCTCCCTTGGCCACTATCTGGCCATCTTTCAGTATAGTGGACCTGATAACATCTGTACAATGCAGAAGTATGGAGATGTTGTGTAACATGCCCCAGGTCACAAAGGAAACGTGGAGCACAGCAAGGAATTGCTGGTCCTTAAATGTCAGTGCATCCAGCTTCTCTGCCCTGGAGACCTTCTGCCACAAGTTGGGTTGAATTCAGGGGACCTTGGTGACATTCTTCAGACCAGGTACAAACACTGGTTGTAATTTCTTCTGGGCTATAGAAAATACTGTATGCCCTAATCTCTGGACTGGATGATCTTAAAGGTCTCTTCCAACCTCAATGATTTTATGATTCTATCCACAGAGGAAATGAATACTAGTTAATACTACCAGCAGCAAATACAGCATCATAAAAATAAGTAACACTTCTCTTTCATTATGAACATGTGATAAAAATCATACCAGTAGCTTGAGTTTTCCCATCTGTAAGAGGTAGTCTTGCTGGGGAATTGTGTGCTTACATTTAGTCCAGAATAGAATAGAAACATAGAATCATAGAATCATTAGGGTTGGAAGAGACCTTCAAGATCATCCGGTCCAACCACTTATCTACATCACTGCTAAACCATATCACCCAGGAACAGAACAGAACAGAGCAGAGCAGAGCAGAGCAGAGCAGA
>VZRW01000604.1:0-31494 GCA_013398125.1 Aegotheles bennettii | reverse complement strand
CACCCTCACACCAAACAATTTCTCCCTCCCATCCCATCTCCATCTCCCCTCTGGCAGTTGGAACCCCTTCCCCCTCGTCCCATCACTCCCTGCCCTTGACACCAGTCCCTCTCCAGCTTTCCTGGAGCCCCTTCAGGTACTGGAAGGTGCTCAAAAGTCTCCCCACAGCCTTCTCTTCTTCAGGCTGAACACCCCAAACTCTCTCAGCCTCTCTCCATAGTAGAGGTGTTCCAGCTCTCTCATCATCTTTGTGGCCCTGCTCTGGACTTGCTTCAACATCTCCATGTGTTTCTTCTGTTGGGAACTCCAGAACTGGACCCAGTCCTGCAAGAGAGTCTCACAAGAGTGGAGTAGAGGGGGAGAATCCCCTACCTTGCCCTGCTGGTCACGCTGCTTTGGATGCAGCCCAGAATACTGTTGGCTTTCTGGGCTGGAATTGCACACTGAGAGCTTGTTTTGAGCTTTTCATGAACCAACACCCCCAAGTCCTGTTCCTCAGGGCTGCAGCTGCAGCCTGTGGAAAACTGCAGCTGCTGCCCTTGGAAAAAAGAAACCATTTATTTTATTGTCCAACCATTCATTATTTAAATAAATGGACTGCAATTTGATCCTGGAGGAATGGAAATCTCTTACATCCATGATGGATTGAATTGTTTAAAGAGACTGTCCTCAATTTTAGGCCTTTTGATAAGTGCAAAAACGATAGTAGAAGATCTGATAAAACTGCTCTGCCAACAACGTCAAGACAAGACTTGCTTGGGAAAAAAAAATAGCCTGGTTTTTCAAGCAAATGTTATGCTGTGCCTCACCCAGCAAACAGCTCTCAGCCTTTTTTCTTAGCACCCAGAGACTAAATCAACCTTCACCAGGACTTGCATAGTTGCATGATGCCAGATCATCTGAACCAACCTGGTGTCAGAGGGTGCAGAATAGAGAGGTTTTACCAGGCAGGAGGGGAGGCCAGGGGTTGGTCACAACTGCCAAGGTGCAGTCACAGCAGCTGGGAAAACAGTCCTCTTCCTGGTCCTGCCCTTTCCCAGCCCAGATTCTAACCTGCAGTCATATCATTTATCCAGTTTGCCACCTCCTAACCCTTCCCAGAATTGAGAGGGTTGTTTTTGAGGCTGTCAGTGACCTGAATGGGATGTGCAGTGTTGTGCTATTGCAAGTGCTGTGACAGGAACCCATGAAGCATCAGCAAGTTCTGCTGGTGAGCACCTCATTGTGTCTGTAAGGGCTTCCTACTGTGCTCTTTACTGTGTCCATCCCAGTCATGACCTCTCCCAGTTTCACCTTTTCTAAACTATCTAATCCCTTCCCCACCTCCAGCACTGCATGGGAAAACTCCACAAATATACAATGGGAGGGTATATCTCCAGATATATCCACAGGGAAGACACTCAGAGATGGATTTTGGGCTCCTTCCAGAATATGTACAAAGAAACTGGGAGGAGAGATCATCCCTTCAACAAGTAAGGGTTTAAACATGAGGTGTCAACCACCAGACCATGGAAAAGTCCCCTTTTGGCTCCAGAAAGAAACTCCTAAGCTCCAGAAAGCAGATGTCACTGCCACATGAGACCAATTGTTTATAACATGGGCAAACAATCCCCATTCATGCTAAAGGCTTTTGACACCTCTCTAATTTTCAGGGCTGAATGTGTTTGACCGCTCCAGAAGCTGGAAGAGGCTGTGTCCCACCAAGCAACCCCAGGGACACTGATGGTTCTGGTGCTGGCTAACACGCTTTGGTCATGTCCATACAGCTAAACTCCCAGTCTCCAGAAAGGGCCATTGCAACCAAATTGCTTGTTGAGAAAGGCCACTGGATGTGGACATATCTGACTGCCTGGAAGTTGTTTCAGAATATGGGTGTGGGACAGTAACATGCCTGGGATCTTCTTACAGTAATGAAGATGAGTCCCTGGACTGGAGAGGTCATGGAGCTGGTCACCCAAGCAGAAAACAGCCTGATTGGGAGATGTACAGCTGGATGAGCCCCCTTTTCAGTGACTAAGACTCATGAGGTTTGAAGAATAAACCAGAATAAAACACCCTACATGTCCCATATCCTGCCTCCACCAACAACCAGACTCTACTCGTATGAGGAAGGTGGCTCATCCTGAATTTTCTTTGGGGAAACCCCTTCCCACCTTCCTACAATTAGCAACTTGTTAATGCCTGAGGATTTATATACTTCTCTCTTTCATAATAGAAAACAGTGTCATTATCTCCTGACACTCCACTGACTTAATCCAAAATTTGATGCTGGCTCTTGTCCCCTGGCTATGTGTCCCCCAGACAACTCATCTCCACCAGTTAAATGCTTCCTTGTTATTTCGGCCTGTGGCTCTGCACATCCTTTGCAGCTCCAATACTTCTTGAGTATGAGAGAGAAAAACAGGACTTTTGGCCAATCTCCCTCCCCTTTTAGTCCTCCACTCACTTCTGTCCTGACTTCACAGCTCCTTGAATTCATGGTCCAGCCTGTCTTGTCGCTCACACCTGAGCCACCTGTACAATACCAGCCTTGTATGTTGGGTGGAGGCACATGTGACAAAGTGGCCTTCTCCAGAATGTTTTCTACCTTATTTTTCAGATCTCCACATACGTGTAGCTTGGAGGTCTCATTTGAGAGTTTCTTGCAGGTAGCTTTTTATGGTACTTTCTCTGCTGCTTTTGCCAAACACTGCACGGGATCTCCCAATGAAAGGTGCAAAACTCAAGTTCATATCCATAAAGTAAACTAGCTGGAGAAGGCAAACTATATAATTTAAAATCTATAACTATAGAGGGGCTATGAAGAGGAGATGTTAAAACTATAGAGTCTGCCTTGCACACCAACACCTCATTGATATCAGCAACAGAGAGGACTTGAAATGGTTTTCCATGTATTTGAAGCTTGCACGGTTGCCACATTCATTACACCAGTAAAGGTGGGCAAAACATGATGATTGTGTCAGAGGCTGCACTAAGCCACTCCTTCATCAGATGTGAACCAAATCTTCTGCATGTGATGAGTGGAGAAAGGCACTTTAGCTTCAGCAGGGAGTCCCAGGAAGGGGGAAAGATCAGACAATGTTCATGACCTCAACAAATTGTCATGATACACCAGTCTCACCTTACTCATCTGCTCTCCTACACCTGTCCTGGGAACACCTCAGGAGTCAGCCCAGTGCCTTTCCTTACCTCTCCTGATCTTGTTTTCCTTCATCTTTTCCCTACACTTACTGCTTCCTCATCTCTCACTGTATCTCATGGGTGTGCGTGTGTGCCCGCAGGTGTGTGCTCACCTCCATGATCAAGGTGCTCAGAAGGAAAGGTGTAAGCTCTGATGTTTACTTTCTCCACTCTCCCTGCTCTGTTAAGCACCCCCAGGATCTTTTAAGATAAAAACCTTTCCAACCATGTGACAGGGCCTATGTCCCAGGCTGTGGCATGGGTAATGGATCAAAGAGGCACCTGGAGAAGAAAGCTTGAGAACCTGTCTGTGGGAGATGAGAACATTCAGAGGATGCCACTATGGCCAGGATGGAGATTGGAAATCCCAGGATTGAATTGATTGACCAGAACACCATGGGGACACCCTTCCCACTTCACACCAGTGGTTGTTACCTACCATGGTGCTCCAGGGACCTGAATGTGCAGTCCTACCCACCATCCCAAGGCTACTAGAGCTATGGAAGGGGTATATCTGGGTGTTTGCACATGGAGCAAGGAAGGTGAACAGTGCTGTTGTCTTTTATGGTACCTAATGAAGTTCAGGGTCCCAGGGTCTTTAGGTCACAAGCAAGCTTCCCTTCAAATGTGATTGCTCATTTACACAGGCATGGTGTGATAGGACAAGGGGGAATGGTTTCAAACTGAAAGTGGGAAGGATTTAGATTGGATATTAAGAAGAAATTCTCTACTGTGAGGGTGGTGAGGCACTGGCCCAGGTTGCCCAGAGAAACTGTGGATGCCCTCCCTGGAAATGTTCAAGTCCAGGTTGGATGGAGCTAGGAGCAACCTGGTCTAGTGAGATGTGTCCCTTCCCATGACAGGGGGGGGTGGACCTAGATGATCTTTAAGGTCCCTTCCAACCCAAACCATTTGATGATTCTATGATTCATGGTATGCGCCCTCTAGGTTTTGTCATAAGCCAGAGCCCCTCAAAACTTGGAGGTACAGATGCTGTTGTCCCAAGAACGGGGTCCATCACCTGGTGTGCAAAAAGCCAATCCACACACAGAGTGGAGATACTTGCTTTTATTCCAGTTCTGCACAGGAAAGGGAGCTGGGTGATATCCCACAAATCTAGCTGAGCTTCTCGAAACACAGGGGCCACTTTTATACATAGAAATATATAAAATTACTTTGTCTCTAATTATATTCTGTCACTCATCTACATGACACTAATTCTTCACTTAAAGTGACAGTGCTGAAGAATTTCACCGAGGAGATAGCTTTTTATTAGTAGGGGTCCCTCTAACTTGTGGGTGGGTATTCTAGTATGCTAATAGTATGCTAACAGTATGTTAATAAGGTAAGTCCAATTAGTCAGTGTTTTCTACATAGTACTCAAGTCTACAGCCAGTTCTCACCAGGGTAAGGTGTAGGAGTGCTCCCTCTCATCCCTTTTATCCTTCTGTATCTCAAGAACAGGCTGTTGACTACTAGAGATGTGTTTTTCTTCAATTCTCACTGTCTTAGTGTTTTGTCAGTTCTGTTTGTATTTAAAGTATCTCTTTGCTCTCTCTTATGTGATTTTTTTCTCAACATTTCACTTGTTTCAGTTTATAACCTACATGAATGCCACCTCTATTCTGCTCTGCCACGGTACCTCTCAGCACATACTGTCATTGCATAGAATCATAGAATCATTATGGTTGGAAGGGACCTCCAGGGTCATCAAGTCCAACCTTTATCCCATCATATTCCTAACCATTAGACCATTACATAGCAATGACCAAGGCTGAACATTGGCCAGACATTCAATGCATCCACCTGCAGTTGCATGACTAAGTGATAGACAGGTAACAAACTCACATTTGATTCAGAAATAAGTGTATTTTTGGTGTTATACAGATAGCATGCACACACATTTTCTTATCTGGTAGCACTACAGCAATACAATAACAATAATTAAGAAGCTATCATACGGCAAAGATCTGCCATCAGCTCCAAGAAAGCTGTGTGCCCAACACACCACCTTGCTCCTGGTTACAATTCCTGTCATAAGAGGGGTGCTCCAAGACTTTGTCTGGTCATGGGAGTCCTCAACAGTCACAGCCTGTTGTTCAGGAAGGGCCAGAGCACGCTGGCTGCCAACCCTGCTGCCATCCCATAGCTGTATGTCACACTGCTCGCCGCGTTGACATTGCAGAGGTTGCTGCTGCAGCAGGAGACATTCCTTTTGCTTACTCCGTAGTCCTGAGAGCCTGCTTCACATGATGAGTCACAGCCTTTGCTGATGATGTTGAAGAACCCTATGACCCCTGGAAGGAAAGCAGGACCATTACTACAAAGACCCAATGCAAGTCAAGACAAGCCGTGTGGAACCAAATGAGATGTTTTTGGACATTAGGAAAAAAAAAATTCACTGTAAGGGTGATTAGGTATTGGAATAGGTTGCCCAGGGAGGTGGTGGAGTCACCATCCCTGTAAGTGTTCAGGATGCATCTGGATATGACACTGGGTAATATGGTTTAGTGGTGATGTAGGTGGGCAGTTGGACTGGATGATCTTGAAGGTCTTTTCCAACCTTAATGATTCTATGATTCTATGTTAATCTTATCTGAGCTCTCCCCTTGGAAAAAAATAATGAGCATCTCCAAAGAGCTGCTTGTTTTACCCTAGCAGGTTGCATTTTTGGGGTGTCTATCAGCAGGGAAAGAAGGGTTTCAATCCCCAAATGTTTGCTTGAGGCAGCGTATTGCACAGCACAATTCTCAGGGGTTTCTAAAACAACACCAAGTACAGAGCTACTAATCATGAAATTAATAAGGAAAATAGTCATTGAGACCTCTTTTGGGCAGTGTAAGCTACTAATGGATGAGGAGCAAGCTTGTGGGGTGATCTTTGCTCCTATCCATATATTGTTTTTGCACAGGGATGTTATGGAAACATGGCTATTCCCATTTCACCGACAAGAGTGATTTGATTTTTTTCTGAGAATCACAGCCTATTTTACAGCTGATACTCAGTAACTGCTGGTTACCAGCAGATTACAGTCTGCATGTGACCTCCTGATCTTGCACTATTTATTTTGGGCACCAAGTCTTTAACATATGTTAATTTAATGGTCACAGGGTCAGTGGGTTATGCATTGTGTTGTCTCTCCTGCATGTGAATGCATAGCCATGGGTTTTAACCTTTCCAACAAGGACAATACCTACTGCAGGTTTTACATCTCATGCCTGATAGAGATGAGTTTGAACGTGCTACTGATGGGTTTTGTGCCCCAGGTCTAAGAGTAACTGAGCTGTCACTGCAGATCTGGACAGGGTAAGTATTTCTTTGCCAGGTCTAGAATGGGAGGATTAAATCATAATCTGTTGAAGGAGTTTAGCCAGAGACACACAGATGGTTGCCTTCAGAGCTGGCTGTAGGTGGACCTAGGTGATATTTTATCCCTTTCATTGAATTCACCCAAAGTCAGCTCTGTAGTTGAATGCTGATCCTAACTTCATGACTAGGTTTCACCAGACTCAACCTCTCATATTTTAATTTGTGTTCCAAACTTTCAAAAGCTTAACTATTGTCCCTGTAATCAAATCACTTTTAGTGTTATAAAAGAGAAATAAACCTAATTTAGTACAGGTGAGAGGTACTGGTCAGTATTTACAATACAACCTTGAGATACTGGAGACCTCAAAGCAGCCTACCAATATCTGAAGGGGGCCTACAGGAAAGCTGGAGAGGGACTTTTGACAAGGGCATGGAGTGATAGGGTGGTGGGATATGGGTTCAAACTGACAGAGGGGAGATTTAGGTTGGATATTAGGAAGAAATTCTTTGCTGTGAGGGTGGTGAGACACTGTCACAGGTTCCCCAGAGAATCTGTGGCTGCCCCCTCCCTGGAAATGTTGAAGGCCAGGTTGGATGGCTTTTGGAGCAACCTGGTCTGGTGGGAAATGTCTCTGCCCTCTGCAGGGGGGTTGGGACTGGATGATCTTCAAGTTCCCTTTCAACACAAACCAGTCTGTGGTTCTATGATTCCATGTCAAGTGCTTAACAGTCAGTGCCCTGTTTAGCAGCTGTACCCTCCTGAGGTTTGTTCCAGGCACTGGTACTGCACTGGCCATATTGTTCAATTTTTAGCATGATCTATTGTCACGAGGAATTGATGGAGTACAGCATGCACATACTAATATGACTTTGCAATCACACTCTTGTGGCCGGTGTGGGGAGAGGACTTAGTAATGGTCAGCATAGAATCATAGAATCATTATGGTTGGAAGGGACCTCCAGGGTTATCAAGTCCAACCTTTATCCCATCATATTCCTAACCATCAGATCTTTAACATTGCTAATGGTAGCATTGCTACCAAGGGACCAGTTATCACCAAAAGATAAACATTTTTCTTCTGCCATTTCTACTTAACATGAAAATTATCTGAAAGTTTATTTATCCCCTTTCCCCCTCCCAATGTTTTTTCTTTTCCTGCTGCACACTGGGCTTGGTTGGCCCACACCAGCTGGTGTATCTAGAATAGGTGGGGTTGGCTTAGACACCTGAGACTGGGGCCATGCTTGGCTTCAACATCACAATTAAGACATTGCCCACCCCCATTTTGTCTTACTGATCACGTCTGTCTTGCATGTTTCTGTTTCCTTGCAATCCACTGCCTTCTGGCACTTGGAGTTGCTGAGCTGTAATGTGCATTTGTAACACTGCAAAGAAGAACCTGAAAGAGACCAAGAGCAGTTATAAGACAAATGCATCTGAAGCTCTCCAGGGAACCCAGCTTAGTGCTTGCACTAGGAAACAGGATCACTCCTGTGGGTCCTCAAAGAAAGATAGCACCTCTGCTATTGGGAAAACAATGTGTTTTTTTAATTTTTGGTGAAGAATAATACACTTGTTTGGGGTAAGAATCAAGTTTTGAAGGTCCTGAAGCTGTTTCATATCTCGTCAGTGCAGTAACGGAGTAAAAAGAGATCAACTAGATAGCTGGTCCCATTGACTGGTCCCATCAAGTCAATGGGAAGTGCTTCCCAAATGCTTCTTGCTCTGCATTTGAGATGCCTAACTCAGATCCTGTCTGGAACAGTTTTTGTTGAGATATTGCCACCTTCTGAGCAGGAATGAAGGGATGAAGTCCCCAGGAGTGGTTGATAATATTTGTCTGCCTCTATAGACATCAGTGCTTCACGAGGTGGGATTGTGAGCCTTAGCTGAGGCATTGCCAGGATTGGATGAAAGAGGGAAAGCTCAGAGGGAAGAAAGGGTGAGGGATGGATGAAACAGGCAATGTGCAAGGTCTCTTCTAGCCTCTTGCCTTAGTTGGACCAACTTCTGAGACACAGTCTATCACCCCCTCTGTGCAAACATGGCTTCTGCCTCCCTCCAAAAAGCAACTCAGAACATGTTTCCACTCCCCCAGGGACATACTACTCTATGGGGACACAAGTCAGTGTTGTTAACAACAGCTGTGCTGCTATGCACAACAAGTAAATGCAGAATAAACACTGCAGCTTACAAGTCTCTGACCGTGACGAACAATAGTCCCCAGAGGAGTGAGAACATGGTGCAATTACCTGTTCCTATTACCTACCCGTGCCCCAGGGCATCACTAGAGCCTCAACTTTCCAGTGTGAGAGTTAATGTGTATATATGTAATGTAACTCCACGACCACCAGGCTTGTATCATGACATCTTGAAGTCAAATACCTAAAATGCTCTTTTAGGACACATAAAAACCATATTTAGAAACTAGTTTTAGTCAGCACAGGAGCAAGAAGAGATTTGAAGCACTTGGTCTCCCTCTGTCTAAGCTGTTGTGGTATAAATTATGGATGCAGTCAGAGAGGCAAGGAGACAAACCTCAGCTTGCTTGTAGTGCTGCACTCTGCTCTCACATTTATCTGACTTTTAATGGCAATGAAAGTAGAATTTCAGAGCACCCTGATGGAAGCTGGCAGAGGAGAGGGTCTGAATGGGACATTACAAGACCCTTCTCAGCCTTTTCCTGAAGGATCCTCTCCTGATTGAGAAACATTTCTGCTCAGCTCTGCTACTTCTGTTCTCTTGTAATAGGGAAAACCATTTTTTTTCCCAGTTGTGTCAGAAAAACCTGACAGTGTCTGAATCCCACCTATCAAGTTCACAAAATAACACACCATGGCATTCTCCCTTATTCCTTATTAAAGTTCTGACAATCTGTAAAGCATCAGAGGCCACTTTTGAAATGAAGAATCAGAAAACAAGTTGGAACAAAACTTACCTTGGCATAAATGTTGCAGTTTTGATAGCCTGGGAAGAAGAAAAGTTAACCCTTCCACCCCACTTAAAAAACCTATTAAAATTAACTATATAAAATTAACTATATAAAATTAAATTCAGTTTTGCATAGGATTTATTTTTCACACAAGCTGCTCTACCCAGCACTAGGGTCACACCATCGGCAGGGTGGGACTATGCATTTTTTTCCATGCAGGACATCCAGGACATCCCAGGACATCCCCTCAAAAAGCTTCATATGACAACTGCATGAGTTCCCTCACTGCCACACCTCATCACAAGTCCTTTCTCCTAGCTGAGAACCTGCTGGAGGGGACACACAGGGTAAACTCTTCGTGCCATCTTACCTGAATCCAAGCACAACACAGTTCCCAGCAGGAGAACAAGGAAAGCCTTCATAGTGGGACAGCCTCTCTGGTGCTGAATATGGGTTGTTTCCTTGTGGAGCAGTTTTTATACGGTGGGAGGCAGCAATTGGGCATGCCCAGAAGGTTACCTTGTGAAGGCACCTGAGGGAGAGGCTGCTTGCTGAACCAAGGAAGGGGGTGGTTTGTGGTGGTGATATTTGCATTAGGGACCTCTCCTGTCTGACTGTAGCTCTGAGAGCTACCAGCAGTTCCTCTCCACCGCTACAACCCCACCTCTCCTCTTACCCTTAGACAAAGCATTCACACAAGTGGAAACAAAACACAAATTCTTTAGAACAAGGCTGGCCTCATGTATTTCTTCAGAGCCAATGAGGCTGTGGTTGCACCCTTTGAACCAAGGCTCTCTACCCCTATTGCTATCTCGAGTGGAGCTATTGCGCTTAAATCAAGGACAAAATGTTCTTTTAATAAATATCTCCAGCTATTTATCTGCATGTGTGAGTGTGTCTGTGACACTCATGGCATGTGGTAGCAAGGTATGTAAGTGAATTACTGCCCACTGGCCTCTTCCAAGTGGCCAGGTGTTCTTTCGTCCTTATTCATGTCTGTATTCCAGTAGAAGACAATATCCAATTCAATTTTTTTAATGTGTGTTGAAATAAAAGGGACTTTGTGATGGCTTTGGTATTGTTTTTATCTGCCACACTTGCACTGTGGCATGTTCCTCTGTCTGCCAGTCTCTCTGACTGGTTATATATTGGTGTGGTTTTGACACTTGAACTCCTATCAGCATGTACTGTAAACAATTTCGGTTGTCAAAGAAATGCCACTTCTCAACGTAGAGGAGCACGGCTTCAGCCACATTCCACAACTGAAGCACAACTGAAGTGCAAATGTTTGCTTTTTCAGGTTGATTGGAGACGTCTCCCATCCCTCACATCCCCTGACCACTTCTCAGTACATGTTGGGGTAAAAATAAAACAGGTTTTTCTGCTAAATTCAGTTTGCTGTGGTTTCTCTCTTTATTCAGGTTTTTTTCCCTAAGTCTCAGGAACTTTGGGCTTCACAGTAATATCCTGCAAGGACTTGCTCTTGTGCAGTTTAGAACACCAAGTGCTTGTTCAAATTGAAACGAAGGTGTGCTGGGGTGTTACAGAATCACAGAATCACAGAATTCTAGAGTTGGAAGGGACCTCGAAGGATCATCTAGTCCAACCCCCCTGCCAGAGCAGGGTCACCTAGAATCCATCACACAGGAACGCATCCAGGTGGGGTTTGAATGTCTCCAGCCAAGGAGACTCCACAGCCTCTCTGGGCAGCCTGTTCCAGTGCTCCATCACTCACACAGTGAAAAAGTTCTCCCTGATATTCAAATGGAACCTCCTATGCTCCAGTTTGCATCCATTGCCCCTTGTCCTATCATTGGTCATCACTGTAAAAAGCTTGGCTCCATCGTCCTGACCCTCACCCTTTACATATTTGTAACCATGGATGAGGTCACCCCTCAGTCTCCTTTTCTCCAAGCTAAAGAGCCCCAGCTCCCTCAGCCTTTCCTCATAAGGGAGATGTTCCACTCCCTTCATCATCTTAGTGGCTCTGCACTGGACTCTCTCAAGCAGTTCCATGTCCTTGTGTTGGTGGCTCTTGATCAGTGGCTGTGGGAAGAGTGGTAGAAGATCAGCTGGACTGAGTCTGCTAAAGTCAATGACACTGCATTGATTTACACCAGTGGAGAATCTGATGCAGGGATTGATTTCACCCTGCAGGTACAAGCACATCTCTAACTCCTCTTGTTTATTCCCCATACTACATGTGTTTGTATGCAGGCATTTAAGTTGGGCTGCCCATGAAGTTGACTTCTTCTAAAAGCATCAGAGAAGATGCTCTAAGAGCATCAGCACCAGAGAAGATGAGGACTCGTGGTGTTATGGAAGAGATGTAGACAGCTAAGAGGCTGCCCATGCCCGTGTCTGTGTGAGAACCCAGTAATTCCTATCTTCTTACATCAATTGTTTCTCACTGTTGGGTTTTTTTTTTGAACATTTGTGTGCAGTTCCTGCTTGAGTCCTGAAGATGGCAAACGTGCCCCATTATAATTATTACACACATGCTAACACGCAGCTATCTGTAGGATTGTGTGTATTTTTCATTTTCCAGGTGTTACAAAATCCCCAGTTCATCTAACTGCATGAGAAAGACCATCTATTTCCCCTGGGAATCTAAGAGTGTCTACAAATCCCTTGGGTTTGGGGTTTTTTCAATACTATTTTACGTTGTCACTGCAGATTCCTAATAGATACAGGTCTGGAGCTTCTCTTGAGGAAGGAGGGAAAGAGAGCTTGATAATTTATGATGGTTCACCTGCCTGGTGTCAGGCTGGGAAGGTAGTGGTGGGTCATGATACAAAGCATGGACTCATGGATCACGCCAAGGAACTGGATAGGAGTGATATGGAAATTTGAGGACAAAGAAAGGCAGTAGATGAAATGGTGCTTGAGAAATATAAATAGAGGTACCAAGCATCTCTGGAGGCAAAATAAAGTTGCTCTGATTTCTAGGGCTGTGGCAATTGTTTGTCTAGGTGGTCTGAAGAGACCATGGGGCAGCCTGCAAGATGGTGGAGATAATGTATGATGCAGAGAATGTCTGCAACTCGAGTTGCAGACTGCCTTTTTTAATGGGGATATCTTTTAAGTGCAGAAGAAAAAATGAAGCCCCAAACCCAGCAAAGAGGAAACTAAGATGAAGTTCCACACACTCATCCAAGCTCCTAAATTAATTGTATGAAAGAGATGGATCATAAGGGGATCCTGCAAAGTCTCCAGCCTCTGAGATCAGAGGTGTAACACATGCTCGGATGCTTTAATTCAAGTCAGAATGATGTGCAAGAACAAAATGAGCTGCTGCTCAAGGCTGCCCAGCCTTGAAGAGAGGTCACTCTGTTGTTTTCACTGCATAAACATGGCTTGCAGCTCCTTTTCAGGGCGTTCTGAAGTACGCGTGTGGAGGTTGCAATGGGCTGCAGTGGGACTTCTCAACTCCTGGAAGGTGCTTGATGCTTTTGCAGTGAGTGAGCTGCTGGTGTCTGCAGTGATGTCTGCAAATCTACTCAGATTGTGGGGGTGAGGGATGTATGATAAGGGATTTTTGTGACCAGTTTTAGGTAGCAAAGTGGGAAATTCTAATGGCTGTGCTGCTGTGTTCCTGGGAATGCAAGCAGCATCAGGAGAAACGAACTGTCCCAAGTCAGAATGGCTGGGGAATAAATGAGACAGTCACTATATGGCAGTAAGGCAAATTGCATTACAGACTTGTCTCTAGGGAGAGAAACATGGATCCTGAATGAGGCATGAGATGGGATAGACAAGAAGAGAGATGGATAGATAAGATTTAAAAATGAGTAGATATACAGATTTCCACAGGCATGGATGGAGAGCTAGCAGTCAGGAGGAGCTGGAGTAACTGCTCCTGCACACCCTCTTCTAACCTTGTATGTGATTTGCTCTGCTTGTGACAACAGGCCACAGTGTGTCCCCTATCTCAGACTGAAGTATTCCTTACCAAGATCCCAAGATTCCTTATCCAAGATCTTTTTTTCCACCCTCTTATGCATATTCCTTGGGATGGACAGCATGATGCTGGCCCAGCAGCAGGAGACATGATTCCTGCAGCTCCAGGGCTGCCCTCGACTGACAGCAGAAGTAGGGTCCAGCTGCTACATTTGTAGATGCTTAACATTTTCATGTCATGGTTTGGCTTACACTGTAAGGATTTACATCTAGGTTTATTGTTAAAGTACTCTTCTGAGCACTTGGAGGCAAGGCTAGGCTGCCTGAGACATCTTCCAGAGTCCAACAATGGAGTTGTCATTAAGAGTAGAACATTGAGCAAAGACAAAGGTGTTGAGGTCTCTGTCACTGGGCTGCTGAGGGACATTTCATGTGCTTTCCCTACTGTGTGCCTTTTCCTCCTCTGATGTCAAATGGGGCTTGTGATTCCTGCATCACAAGATCTGTGGGTCCAAACAAGTACAACCAGCAAGCGTTATAAAGGTTTAATAATCAAGGAGCCTGTTTGACCTTGAGTATTTCTACAAGGGTCCAGGCACAGACCTAATCCTCCAGCCATTCCCTTTTAGGATTTCAGATTTCAGAAGCTAGCCTGACCAGCCTTGGGAAAAAAACCAGTTCACCTTCACATCACACACGCTTTTGCTGACAACCATGAAATCAATGCATTGCTGTGAATTAACCCCACCGCGGTGCCAATCTCTTCTGTGGAGCAAGCTGCAGATGGACAAGATTCCTGAGGGCTGCAGGGGTTGGAGATCCCCATACGGTGGTGCTGTTGCTACGTTGCTGGTGCACAGACCTCGAGGTGTGTGGGAGCAGCCCAGACTGCTTGTTTAAATTCTCAGCAACTTCGGAGCATCAAAAGATGCATTTGACATTTTTTTGTTACTTTGCTAATTACCAAGCTCTTTTTGCTTGTAAAGACTCGGAGTGTGGGATCCCTGCCAGCTTCTGCTGGTGGTGCCTCCTGCATCTCCGAGTTGTTTGCAGGAAAAAAAAGGAGCTCATTTTCCTATGTCTATGCTTTGGAGCTGGGGTGAAGTGTGGGGAGGGCAGTCTGTGCTATGATCACAAGGCAGTTCTGTGCTTGCTTTGCCCTCACAAAACACTTTCTTACCTCCTCACATGCCAAGCTTTGCAGTTTCCTGTGGACAGAGGTAGCAAAAGGTAGTTTGAAATACAGGCAGAAAATATGACTTTGTTGAGGTCAAAAACCTTAGAGCACCTTCCAGTACTTGAAGGGCCTACAGGAAAGCTGGAGAGGGACTTGTGACAAAGGCATGTAGGGATAGGATGAGAAGGGACAGTTTGAAACTGAAAGAGGGGAGACTGAGATTGGACATTAGGAGGAAATTTTTTCCTGTGAGGGTGGTTACCCAGAGAAGTTGTGGCTGCCCCTCCCTGGAAGTGTTCAAGGCCAGGCTGGATGGGGCTTGAAGCAACCTGGTCTAGTGGGAGTTGTCTCTGTCCATGAAAGGGGGGGTGGAACGAGATGATCTTTGAGGGCCTGTCCAACTCAAACCACTCTGTGATTTTATCAGATCTTGGACTGGGACCATCAGTCACCCTAGCTGCTTCCTAACCTATGTCCTTTTCCTTCCATAAGGAAAATGATTTATATTTTTCTGGCCCCTATAAGAAATCACAGAATATTGATGGGGAACAACCTGAGATTTCAAGTTCAGCTGCTGCAGGTAGAAAAAGGGTAGACCTGATGGCTGAACACACCAAGCTCCATATAGGACCAACAGGGACAACTGCTCCTCCTGTTGCAGTGGGTGGACTCAATACATGGCTACTTATGGTCCCTCTTTTGTCCTTCTTGTCCTCAACTTGAGGCCAGTACTCATGGGTGGTACTGCTCACGTCACTTTAACACAGTTTAGGGAAGAAATTCATCACAGGAGCTCAGCTAATGATCTTACATATGGGGAGAGTATTTTCTTGAAGGAATGTATTTGTCAGGGCTCTTTTTGTGACTTAGTTGTGAATTTGTTGACAAAGTGTTTCCTGGGTTGGAAAATACCGTGTTGTTGACAAAGAAATGTTCTGCAGAAATAATAATGCTATTTGAAGTCCTGGATGCAATCAAACCCAAGTAGAGAATGCAAGATCAATCTAGAATAGTCGATCTCCCCTAGTTAGGACATGCAATTAAGATGCGGGAGATATGGAATGAGTCCTTTTAAGTCATGTTTCCTTTTGCTTCAGCAGATGCTCTATCCACAGATGCTGGAATTCAGATTGGACTTGTCTTTGTCCCTCTTCTTAGAACTGTTCCACTTTGTGTTAACTAATTATAAATTAATCGGGCTGGAGAGATGCAGTGTTGTGAAGCAATTTGATTTTGATGAATTGGCAAATTCTAACAAAAACTGTTTCATTAAAAAAGTTTCTTTTTTTCCTTGCTGCTTTATAAAATCCTCCAATGCTTAGGACAGCAGCAGATGATTGGTACAAACCAGGAGAGATAATGGGAATTCTGATTAATATCTGTCATTTCCTCCTATTTTAACAGTTTAGCTGGAAAATCAATTTGAAAAATCAACCCACAGTTTCTTAGAGACATTATGAAAAGAGAGGGGTTTTTGCTAAATACTGTGTATATTAATGGATCTAAAGAGAAGGCTTTTTTTCTGGTTTTATATGTTATTTTAAGTACTGGCTAGGAAGCTTTTTGGCAAGCAGCATCAGGGGAATGAAATTGTTTCTAACTCCAAGCATTGCCCTCCTATCCTGACAGTATCTAAGTAGCCAAATAATCAATACATATAAGAAAATTATCATTACTTCACAATTTCCTTCCTGTATTCTTATAGTGTTCTTTACTGTATCCTCAGATTACCATTTTTCAGCTTCTTGTATCACACTTTAATTCTCTGAGTTTCTTCCCATGTCAGCCACTAACTATGAGCTCAGCTGATGCAATTAGAGGGCTGTATCTGGCCATACCACCCAGGTCACTCTCTAGGCTCAGGGGAGATCTGGTCAGGAGAGCTTGGGTTGTTGTTCAACTTATCCTAAAGATGACAGCTGAATCTGGTCAGACACATTGTTCACCCTAACTCCACAGGCTGAGAGTTGGGAGTGTTCAGCCTGGAGAAGAGAAGGCTCCAGGGAGACCTCCTAGCAGCCTTCCAGTACCTGAAGGGTCTACAGGAAAGCTGGAGAGGGACTATTTAGAATCATAGAATCATTATGGTTGGAAGGGACCTCCAGGGTCATCAAGTCCAACCTTTATCGCATCATATTCCTAACCATTAGACCATTAACCATTTACAAGAGCATGTGCTGATAGGACAACGAGGAACGGTTTCAATCTCAAAGAGGAGAGATTTAGATTTAATATTAGGAAGCAATGTTTTGCTGTGAGGGTAGTGAGACACTGGCCCAGGTTGCCCATAGAAGCTGTGGCTACCTCTCCCTGGAAGTGTTGAAGGCCAGGTTGGATGATTCTTGGAGCAACCTGGTCTAGTGGGAGATGTCCCTGGCCATGGCAGGTGGAGGTTGAAATTAGATGATCTTTAAGGTCCCTTCCAACCCAAACCATTTGATGATTCTATGATTCATGGGTTTCCTTGGGGTATGTGCCCCCTAGCGTTTGTTATAAGCCAGAGCCCTTCAAGCTTTGGAGGTACAGATGCTGCTGTCCCAAGAGTGGGGTCCATCACCTGGTGTGCAAAAAGCCAATCCACACACAGAGCCGAGATATTTGCTTTAATTCCAGTTCTGCACAGAAAAGGGAGCTGGGTGGTATCCCAGAAAACTAGATGATCTTTAAGATCCCTTCCAACCCAAACCATTGTTTGATTTTATGATTCTATGATTCCATTTATTGGCTAAATCTCTACTGACTACCGTGGGAGCTTAGATACTCAGCCCTAAATAGGCCACTACCTTGCAGACAGTTATGTTTTGTCTCATTCTCAACAATAAATGCACACGTAAAAGGAAACAAAAATGTTCATACAGTGTCATTCAAAGCTGTTCCCAGCAGTTACACTTTTGGTTTTGTCACTGGACTGAAATCATCTTTCACACATCCCCAGGCAGAAGTCAGAGATCTCTTCCCCTACTTGACCTTTACAAATTGCACATCCTGCTTTGCCTTGACCTTTCAGAGGTGCTACAGAACCCAAGAATAGATTTTTTTGTAATCAATACCACAGCCCTGCACTGAGAAAATGACTTAACATCTGCCTTCTCAGTCTCTTCAGCAAAAACTGTGATGCTGAGGAGATGGGATTGTACCTGAATGTTCTGAAAGGAGTTTGTAGTTGAGTGGGTTTTGGTCTCTTTTCCCAAGTAACAATCAATAGAACAGGAGGAAATGGCCCTGAGTTGCACCAGGGGATGTATAGATTGGATATTAGAAACAATTTCTTCATTGAAAGGGTTGTTAGGCCCTGGCACAGGCTGCCCAGGTCAGTGGTGGAGTCACCATCCCTGGAGTGATTTAAAAGATGTGTCGCAGTGGTGCTGAGGGCCATCGTTTAGTGGTGGCCTTGGCAGTGCTGGGTTACCAGCTGGACTTGATGACCTTAAAGATCTTTTACAACCAAAGAAATTCTATCATTCTATGATTTCAAGGCCAGGTTAAATGGGACTTTGAGCAACCAGGTCTAGTGGGATGTGTCTCTTCCTACGACAAGGGGGTTGGAACTAGGTGACCTTTAAGGTCCCTTCCAACACAAACCATTCTTTGTTTCTATGATTCTATGATTAAAGCAGAGAACCAACAAATAGAGGAAATTGATTTACAGACTCTGCAGACTGAGCATAGTCCAAAGGGTGCAGTTTTCATGAAGTAAATTTTCTGATGAGTGAAATTTCCTAGTGAAGCTTTGTTTCCTATGATTTGGCTGGGATAGAGTTAAATTTCTTTATAGTAGCCGGTATGGGGGCGATGTTTTGGATTTGTGGTGAAGGCAGTGTTGATAATACTGGGATGTTTTCATTATTTCTGAGCAGTGCTTACACAGAGTCAAGGCCTTTTGTGCTTCTCAGACCACCCCACCAGTGAGTAGCCTGGGGGCGCACAAGAAATTGGTAGGGGACTCAACTGGGACAGATGACTCCAAGTGACCAAAGGGATATTCCATGCTATATGACATCATGTTCTACATGTAAAGTTGGGGAAGAAGGAGGAAATGGGGGATGTTTGGAGTGATGGTGTTTGTCTTTCCAATTAACTGTTACGTGTGATAGAGCCCTGCTTTCCTGGAGGTGGCTCAACACCTGCCTGCTGATGGGAAGTATTGAATGGTTTCCTTGCTTTGTTTTCCTTGCATGGGTGGCTTTTGCTTTAACTATTAATCTGTCTTTATCTCAACCCATGAGTTATCTCACTTTTACCCTTCTGATTCTCTCCTCAGTCCCACTGGGGAGGAGTGAACAAGTGGCTTTGTGGTGCTTAGTTGTTGACTGGGGTTAAACCACAACATGTGTACATATATCCTCTGTCCTCTAAGGTCCAAGTTCTCTGTTTTTATATCATTGCTTGCTTTTTGGGTCCATCCCATGGCTTCTTCCTCTTTAGCTGCTCAAAATGCATCTGGGAAAGAACAACTCCATGGATCAGTATAGGTTGGGGTCTGACCTGCTGGAGAGCAGAGAAGGGGAAAGGGACCTGGGGGTCCTGGTGGACAGGAGGATGACCATGAGCCAGCAATGTGCCCTTGTGGCCAAGAAGGCCAATGGCATCCTGGGGTGCATTAGAAGGGGGGTGGTTAGTAGGTCGAGAGAGGTTCTCCTCCCCCTCTATTCTGCCCTAGTGAGGCCACATCTGGAGTATTGTGTCCAGTTCTGGGCCCCACAGTTCAAGAAGGACAGGGAACTGCTTGAGAGAGTCCAGCGCAGAGCCACAGAGATGATGGAGGGAGTGGAACATCTCCCTTGTGAGGAAAGGCTGAGGGAGCTGGGGCTCTTTAGCTTGGAGAAAAGGAGACTGAGGGGTGACCTCATGAATGTTTATCAATCTGTAAAGGGTGAGGGTCAGGAGGATGGAGCCAGGCTCTTCTCAGTGATGTCCAGTGATAGGACAAGGGGGAATGGGTGCAAGTTGGAACACTTGTCTTTATGTATTTTTCCCAACCATTTCTCATCCTTTTCGTTTTTTTGGTGCTATGATATCCTCTGCAAAAATTTTCCTTATCTTCAGTCTCAGATCTGTTCTTTCCAAGAATAAATAACGTCAGTATATTTACTCTTTCCTCTCTGGCCACATTTTCTAGACCAATGCTGACTGGTTTTCCTTATCTCTAGGTCAGCTCCAATAGGTACACCTTCTCGTTGATGTCTTCAGCTCAAGGTTGGAAGTCTTTTTAAAAGAGAGGTTTTTGCCAGAAGTGAGGTATTCTTCTGAGCACAGTGCCAGTGGGGTTAACATAAATTCTGCAGGAACTATGGCAAAGTGATCTGATGTTTTCTTCTGGCCATTCTTTTCTGAAGCCATGGCAACCTTTTTAAAAATTCCAAGGGCAAAGTGGCAAACATGTGCTCTGAAAAGCAATGCCTGTATCTCTCTTAGTAAATGAAATACCCTTGTAAGAGTTGGGTGGTTTTTTTCGGTTGGTTTTGGATTTGTTTTTTATTTATTATTTTTGTCACTGAGTACAATGGGCAAGCACTGACTGTGGAAATGCTACTAATTCTCTTACCCTCCAAAGTAGGACAACTGCATTCAAGCTGTTCAAAATAGTCCCTGGCCCATATCACCTTCTAACAGTACAGAATTTTTTTTTGGACAAGGATAGACATTTAGCTGAATTTATTATACTCAGTGCTGTGGGGGTGTTGAGTGAAAAGACTGCTCTTAAATATGAAGAATAAGTAGTGAGTTACTGGCAAATGGTGCTGACAAGATGTAGCAGGAGAGACAAAGTTTTTCAGAGTTATCTAAGTTGAGGATTTTAGCCCAAAGTAATCAGAAAAGAGACATCAAGGGAAGTGAGATCAAAAGAAATGGGCACAGGTGAGAGGGACAGAAGCTCATCACCCACGGTATGAAATCAGGCTGGTTTAGCCAACCACTGAATCTAAAATTAAAATTAAATTTTTTATATAGCTTGCCTGAAAATAAGGTTATAAACTAAGAATATGCAGTTACTGTATTTGTAATAATGCAACTTTATTTTAGGGACTGCAGAAGGAAAGGTAAGCTGTGCCCTGGAGATACTGTGATTCCCATGGGTAGGGACACACAGACCCACTCTTTCTATTTCAACACCAGCAGCTTTAACATGATTTAACCCAAAACATCTGACCCCTGCTAGTGTTTCTTAACATTGAAAAACCCACAAGAGTTCCAGGAGGAAAAGGTTAACCTTTTTGCTATGTTTATAAAATTGTTCTACTTGCAAGTTTGGACTATTTATAGTATTTTTCGATACAGCACTGTGTAGCCTTGTTTTTATTCATTTGCAATTAATGTTTTCTGTAAGAAACTTTAAAAATCAGTTGTTTTTAATTCTGCATTTGTTTTGTCACAAACCAGCAAGGTGTTAGATGATGGTGTTCCAGTGCAGGGCACATCCCTGGGTTCCATTTAATTTATAAGCACAGAAATAGTCAGTGTGTGCCATAGGGAGATTGTTTTTACAGTGAACTGAATCATGGAATCATAGAAACAGTTTGGTTGGGAAAGACCTTTAAGATCATCAAGTCCAACCATAAACCTAGCACACTGCCACTAAACCCTAAGAACCACATCTACATCTCTTTTGAATACCTCCAGGGGATGGTGACTCCACCACCGCCCTGGGCAGACTGTGCCAGGGGCTGACAACCCTTTCAGTAAAGAAATTGTTCCTAATATCCAATCTAAACCTCCCCTGGAACAACTTGAGGCCATTTCCTCTTGTCCTAACACTTGTTACTTGGGAGAAGAGACTGACTCCCACTTCACTCCAACCTCCTTTCAGGGAGTTGTAGAGAGTGATAAGGTCTCTGCTCAGCCTCCTTTTCTCCAGGTTGAACAACCCCAGTTCCCTCAGCTGCTGGTCATGACACTTGTGCTCTAGATCCTTCACCAGCTTCATTGCCCTTCTTTGGACATGCTCCAGAACATATGTAAAACACATGCTTTTTGGCCATGAAAGCATCAATTACAATCATAGAATCATAGAATCATAGAATCATTATGGTTGCAAGGGACCTCCAGGGTCATCAAGTCCAACCTTTATCCCATCATATTCCTAACCATTGGACCATTAGACCATGGCCTCAAGTGCCTCAGCAACCCGTTTTTTGAACACCCCCAGGGACGGTGACTCCACCACCTCCCTGGGCAGCCCATTCCAGTGTCCAACCACCCTCTCAGGAAAGAACTTCTTCCTAATCTCCAACCTAAGCTTCCCCTGATGGAACTTGAGGCCATTTCCTCTCATCCTGTCATTAGCAATTCTGAAGAAGAGACCAACACCAGCCTCACTACAACCTCCTTTTAGGTAGTTGTAGAGGGCAATAAGGTCAGTCCCTACTTGGGATGACTCCAGCTTCCATGTTGGACCTGGCCGCATAGTAGTAACCAGGCTTGTTTGACCAGTTTTGGTTTGTGGTTTATCTGGGAGGAAGGTGCTGCATTTCTGTCTGAGGGCTTTAAAACACTTTGCAAATATTAACCCCTTCACACCAGTGTGCTCCAGATAAGGTGAGTATTGGGCCCATTTGTAAACAAAGAACAAGAAGAGCAAATAATTTGCTCGACATCCATTGAATAGTGCAGCTTTAAAAAAAACCCCATTGAACTCTGAAAAGCACCCATTAGGAACGGAGTAAAGGAGTCAGATAGTCTCTGAATAGAATTAAGCTGTACAGGTTGACCACAGTTTCAAAGAGAAATCCATGCAATCATGACATAAAGGCATTACTTGATAATTTGTCTGGTAGGACTCCATTGGCTGAGTGATTGAGCGTATCAGGAATACAACCACTGGTGTTCACTGCAAGCACTGCCTTGCAGCCAGGGTTCACAAGGTACAAATTACACAGTGATTACTTTCCCTCCATGCTGAAATGCAGCCTCCTCAAGGGGTGAAACAGGAGGGTTGCTTAACAGTGCACGGCAACTGCCTGGCAGCTCAGGACAGGCAGTGCAAGGCATACAATACCCATGATAATCATGATGGGATTTAGGGTTCAAGGAGGTGTTCATCTGGCCTGGAGTTTGGCCAAGGCACATGGTTGACTCTTTCTACAAAAACTGCTCTTGGGGAGTCCCAACCTGGTGCATCTTGCCTGCAGCTGGCAGCTCTGATAAAGCAGCCCTCAGCACTGCTCTGAGATGGTGTCTCAAAAGTAGCTTTTTAATTACCTGGGGATTACAATTGGCAAAACATTTAAGGATGTAGTTAACCATAAATGTGTACATAAGTCCCATTTGGCTTGACTGAAGATGCAACTCAGTGCCTTATTCAACAAATGTGCCTTCAAAAAACGGATAGGGGCATCCTCCACAGCCTTTTATTCCTGTTATTTATTCCCACTAATACAGGTATTTCTTGCTTTCATTGGTCATACTACCTTGTCACAACATGCTTGTTGCTCTGTGCAAAGATTGCTGAGACACCAGCTTGGATTGAAAGCCACTTGCTTCTACATATGTCCCTGTGAATTTCTCTTTTAGTTCCCCCTGTGGCTTTTTCCCCATTCTTTTTTGAACAACTCTGTTTTCAGGCATCCAAACTGACTGGTAATTACACTGTCTTTGATAAACATTTCTATTAAACACAGCTTGTAAATACCTTGCCTGTCCTAACTACATGCAATTTATCATAAATGCTTGTGCAGCTTTTGCTTTCCCTCTTCTGTGTAGAAGAAAGGGAAACAAGAATTAAACTCACAGTTTTATTTTTGGTAAGGTATTAAGCTTGGGTCTTAGCTTAGAAACTTTATATTTTTTTTAATAAATATGACTATTTAGACTTTGTTTAGTAGGGTTATATATCTTGACTCCTAGCTTTATATATTGTCCCATGGCTATATGTTTTGTCCTCATATATTTTTTTGTTTCTTTGATTTCTCTTCTATACAACCACATCAGGTTTATTAAATGTCACAGTGGTGTGTACAAGTGCAAACCCCTGCAGAGGTGTGGCAGATCTGTTTGGTTTCCCTTGGGAACTTGTGTCCTCTTCCAAACTCCATTCAGCTGAGTCCAAGTCAGTCTCCATCTCCAAGAGATTTCCCCAAAGCAAAAGGCAGGAAGTGAGGTGAGGAAAAATGGAGGAAGTTCTTGTCAAAAAGGGGGAAAAGAAGAGTTGTTCATCACTTTAGATATTTAGGTGATTAGCTTAGTTGTGTGCCTTGGGCTAGTGAGCAGCTACTAATGACTGCTGTCTTGTCCTTACTAAGATCTCCTGTTCACTTGCATTTATTGACCTCTTCCACTGTGTTCCTGCCATGGAGACACATGAGATGACAGAATCTTTCCAAGCAGAAAATTGCTCCCAAAAGGCACATGGAAATGTGGGAAATCTTCTTTATTTTTTAGTTCCACTCCTCCTGGCCATGGGCAGGGACACCTTCCACTGGGCCAGGCTGCTAAAAGTTCCATCCAGCCTGGCCTTGAACATTTCCATGGAGGGGCAGCCACAGCTTCTCTGGGCAATCTTGGACAATGTCTCACCATCCTCACAGGAAATANTCACAGGAAATAATTTCTTCCTAAAACCCAATCTAAATTCTCCTCTCTACTTTGCTCTTGTGAGACCTCACCGTCAGTGCTGTGTCCAGTTCTGGAGTCCCCAAAAGAAGAAGGATATGGAGTCGTTGGAGTGAGTCTAGAGGAGGCCATGAAGATGATCAGGGGGCTGGAGCAGCTCTGCTCTGGGGACAGGCTGAGAGAGTTGGGGGTGTTCAGCCTGGAGAAGAGAAGGCTGCGGGGAGACCTTGGAGCACCTTCCAGTACCTGAAAGGACTCCAGGAAAGCTGGAGAGGGACTTTGACAAGGGCAGGGGGTGATGGGACAGGAGGAAAGGCTTTCATTTGAAAAGCACATTTCAGATTGCACTGCCTTTGATTTTTCTTTCATCCTGGCCCCTGAAGTCAGCAGGGGCAGCTGGGATTTCACCAGGCAAGAGGTCCAAGGAAACAGAAGTGGCAGGATCGGGGTAGGAACTGGGAAACAGTCCCACAGCAGATCCTGAGCAGGGGTTTGGCAAGCTAACTAGTAGCAATCAGAGACTCATAACAAAGATATGAACATTTTAACTTATGGTAGAACTTGCTTTAGTCCTCGTGACAACAGCAGAAAGCAATCAACAGCTTTGCACTAAAAGTAACTCAGTTACTGCCTGCTTCTTTTCCTTTTGTACTGGGGTAACCTCTGGTCTTTCCCTTTGCATTGCAATTATTGTCAGTCTGGGGCAATACACGTGGTGCATTTATAGACGTCAGGCACGGATCAGATGGTGTCCAAGAGGGGAGGAGAGCTAGCAAACAAATGAGCACAAACACTGGGGAATTACTGCTTTTTCCCCTGATGGAATCAGCATGAAAAAAAATAAATCCAGAAGCAATTCAGCTTGCACTGCCTCGAGTGCACAGCTCAGCCACACGGAGTGGATCATGGGGTTGATTGGAGAATAACCCCTCTTGCTTTTGCCAGCATGCTGCTTCTTGGAGGTTGGGTAGGTGTAACTCAACTTGGAGAGTCTCCAGGGTAAATCCAGGCAATTCACTTGTTTGAAAGTGTTCCCCTATGAATATTTTAACAGAGCTGCTCCTGCAGCTCAATAGAGACTCAATAGGAGCATTCAAAAAGAGCAAGAACATTACACAGGAAGATCTTAAAATAGGAATATTTGCAAATCATTCAGGTAGATTATGCCCAGTTATTCTTGCTTTGGCTTTTGCTTTCTTTTGTCCATTATTTAACCTCTAAGAAGGGACATGTGGAAAACACAGGGTCCGGCCTGCTCAACACCTGCTTCACAGCTGAGCAAATCCTCCCAGAAATGTATCATCACGGTATATGTCTGGAGTTCCCAAATATGGAAAATAATGGGCTGGAATGTGTAATACAGTAAGATCAGACTTGATACTCAGAAGTGCAATTCTCCTTGAATATTTCTAGAAACATTGAATAGTTTGGGCTGGAAGGGAAGATCATATAGTACCAACCCTCCTGCCATGGGCAGGAACAACTCCCACTAAACCAGGTTGCTCCAACCCCCATCCAACCTGACCTTCAACACTTCCAGGGAGGGGGCAGCCACAGCTTCTTTGGGCAACCTGGGCCAGGGTCTCACCACTCTCACAGCAAAGAATTTCTTCCTTAATATCCAATCAAAATCTCCCCTCTTTCAGTTTGAAACCAAAGTTTAATGAAATGCATAAGGACCCTCCTAGACTCACTCAAATCCACCAGAGAAAGACTGAGTGAACAAATAAAAAGTGGAAAAAAGAGCCATTTGAGACATATATATATATACCATTCTGGAATACCTTTAGCAGAGCCAGGATATACAAGGCAGAAGAAGAAGGATTGAAAAAAGACAAATATTGGATGTGGCTCGGATTAGATTCCTTGTGACCTCAGCTACCCAAATGATCTGTTTGAAAAATGTGTTGATAGACTGATTAATTATGGGTCAGCTGCACAGTGTCATGAAATCATAGCTGGTCTTATTTAGCATTCCTCAACAGCTTATCTGAAAGCACTTCAGGGAGAAGGCAAAGCTCACAAAGAGAAGTAATATTGTTTATGAGACCGACAGATGCAGCTGGAGAACACTCTTGAGCTCTCAGGCACAGAAACCCCTCATCAGGTCTGAAACCTAAGCAGCAGGCTTGAACATAAGTACAGCTGAGAGCAAAATTGCTCTAAGTTATCTTCACGGTGTTAATTGGTGAGATAATTTGAGAGGAAAGGCATCTTGCACTTGTGGAGCAAGCAGGTGTGTTGGTAGGGCTGGAAAGAGATAAGGTCATTAACCTGCAGGATAGAGAGACAGAAAAATGCAAATCTAAGTGTTGTTATCCTCTGTTATGTACTCTGGGAAATTGAGGAGCAAAGCAGTAAAAAATTTGCCTAAAGACACCCCACTGGCAGTAACACAGCTGAGAATAAAACTGAGAGTCTTGAGGCTTGGTCCATGGATCTTGGGCTTTCCCTACACTAATTGTAGCACAGTCGCCATCAGTGTGAGTAAGGACAGGGGAATAAGCAGCTCTTGGCTTTGAGACTTGGGTCATACAGGGTCATACAGGGAATGTTGTTCTCTAGCATGGCTCCTTTGGTTTGATGCTTCTGGAGTGGGACCAGTTTCCTAACTCACACTAACATACAAGTGGTTGGACATTTCGTGAGCTGGGGGTGAGGGTCCAAACCTGGGGATCCTTTTTAGATTTGTTATTCAATGCAAAATTCTCTCCTTCACGTTCAGGATTCTGCCCAGTGCCCTCATCTCCTAGTATAACCAACATCTCCTGTCCAAAGGATCCTGCTGTACCTTCCTTACTGGTTGTATGATAATACTGCAGAGCTTGACACAGAGACTGGAGGGCAACCTGAACCATGCTGACAGGTCTACAGTATGGAGTTACAAGAGATGCTAGTTTGACCTTGAAAATGTTAACCATCGTAGTATAATGTTGTGCTGGAGATAATAATTGCTCCTGATGACATCTATGAAGGAGGTAGGAGGTACAGCCATACTGGTTCCTGTTCCAGGGTTACCTTGACTGGCATTAGCTCAGGTATCTGTGCTTGACTACGTGGTAGAAATGTACCTTTTCATCCTTTCCAAACTTTTACTCACATGACTGGTCCATGAAGAAATTGTCCTTGCTAGCCCAGTGCAGTAGGCATCTACCTTTCTCATCCTCAATGTTCTTCAGGTATACAGTCCACCTCTAGACTTATATCTGATCATGTTTTGAGCAGGAGGTTGGGTTAGATGCCTTCCTGAGGTCCCTTCCAAGCTGATTTATTCTGGGATCTTTTGGTCCTATGGTCCAGAGCTTCTTCCTTGAATCAAAAGCTTTACAGTTTCGCAGCATGTTCAGCAGTAGAGTAGGTGAGCAGAACAGAGGGTGTTTGTCTTCTAGCTTTTGACTTCAGCTTTTTCAGGGTAAGTGACTTTTGATTCTGGGTTCAATAACAACCATCCTTTTGACTGTCATCCAAGACTGAACCAGGGAGCATCTCTACACTGGCCCAGTGGGAGTAAGCATCATTACTCTGAGATGAGAAGACAAGGAGCTAATAGTGAGGGTGAAAGAAATTCCTGCTGTCCTCTACTCGGGGACCTTAGGGTGGAGATGTTACTCTCCTTTCCTACTGCTCTTCATGGGCTTTCATTATGAGTTGGTGCTGTTGGAGCTTTTACAGAGAAATCTGTTGCCAGTCCAAGAATTAATTGCCCTTAGAGGCCTTCAGCAACCTGTGCATTAATGAGCCAGAATTCAGATATTCATGACTTAATGAAAAACAGAGTAGAAGGGCTGGTCATGGGCTTTAGGCAATTCTACATCGAACGGAGGAAACATTTGCTCTTGGTTCGGCCATTAATACAGGGAGGATAGAGGAGAGTGGCTTATCACCATCTGTCAGTTCAACCTGGAGCACAGCCAGGCGAGCCAGGCAGTTAATTAGAAATAAGAGCTGCTTCCTTTCACAGACATATATATATATGCTTATATATAGTCATGTGTGTATATTGCCATTAGTGAAAGTATCTCTTTCATTTTTAATGAGATGAGCCAGCCAAAATTTTGTTGGATGATACCAGCTCTGGAGAACTTGCTCAGCAACATCAATTTGCTTTTGCTTTTCATTTCTCTTCATGAGTTGTAGGACAAACTTAGGGAAACACAGCCCTACAGCAAGGGATGATGTACCACCCTGGTGGCTTGCTCTTTTTGAATGGGCTTCAAGAGAATGGCATTAGACTGAGAGAGGAAAGACATCATATGTGTTACAGGATTTATTCTTTTTGCTGGCATCAACAGCAGACAGTCTTCATAGAACCATCTTGGTTGGAAAAGATCTGTAAGATCGTCAAGTCCAACTGTTAACCCAGCACTGCCCAGTCCACCACTAAACCATGTCCCTCAACACCACATCTACACGGCTTTTAAATCCCTCCACGGATGGAGACTCCCCCACTGCCCTGGGCAGCCTGGGCCAGGGTCTGACAGCCCTTTCAGTAAAAAGATTTTTCTTAATAGCTAATCTAAACCTCCCCTGGCACAACTTGAGGCCATTTCCTCTCCTCCTATCACTTGTTACTTGGGAGAAGAGACCGACTCCCACCTAGCTACAACCTCCTTTCAGGCAGTTGTAGACAGCAAGAAGGTCTCCCCTCAGCCTCCCTTTCTCCAGGCTAAACAACCCCAGTTCTTTCAGCTGGTCCTCATAAGACTTGTGCTCCAGACCCTTCACCAGCTTCATTGCCCTTCTTTGGACACACTCCAAAACCTCAATGTCTTCTCCTGTTGTGTTTCAGTGAATGCAAATGTGCCTTGCTAGCAAATATCATCTCCTTCTCCCAGATGTTCATATTGTGTCCAACCAGCCACCTGGGGTAGCCACTCATGGAAGGAAAGAAGCTCTTTTTCAGGCCATCAGGAACCAGATTATGAATACAGAAATGCTGTGAATCTTCAAATAACCAGGTGTCTAGCAGGACTGGTCATGCTCTGCTGACCAGAGACAAGCTTTCAGTTGTCCTGTGGACAGAATATACTTGTCCATAAACTGTGGGTCCTGTAGAAGCCCTCTTTGTGGATTTTGTATCAAGGGTTTAACAGGGTTATTACTTACACCTATCCATACAGCTTTGGATGACAAAACAGAACATGTTCCTGCCCAGAAACCACTTTGTTTTGTGGTCTGACTGTGGCTTAGTCATAGGAACATCTCTGAGAGGAGAGAAGGCAGCAGCTGATGTCAGAAGATTTCTTCTTGTTCCTGCTGAATCACCTCATCTTTTCTTTTTCACTGTCCTCAACCAAACAATGGAGAGTTTAAATCTTTTCCCTCTCACCCCTCACTTGACCATGACCCTATGTCCCTAAGTTTGTGATCCTCCTCCCAACTCTTCGTTGTTGCTTTGCTCTTTCTCTTCTTTACAATGACTTCCTTCCTGCACAGAAAACCTCCCAGTGTACTTCTCCCAACAGGTTCCCAGGTGCATCCTTGTCAGGAAAACTCCTTTGTTTTTTTGGTAAATGACTTCTAGAAGAAACGCAACATGAAGAAGTGATTGTGCTGAGAAAGGTGAAAGTATATGTGGAACTGGTTTGCAGGGACTCTCTTCGAGGCCTCTTTCTGGGCTATGGATTCTAAAGAGACTTTTTTTTCTAACCAGCAGACGAAGTCCCAGACAGATGTTTAACATTCAAATGAAGCAAATCTCCATCCCTTTGTTTCTAGCAGACATCAGTGTGTGCACATAGATAACAGATGAGCCAAGGTTCACAGCTCACTTGTGGAATGACTCATCTCTTTAATTACATCCCTTTAATTACAACTTAGCCTCCTTGACCTTTTCTTCTTGCTTTCTCCTGAGTGTGACAGCACAATCTGATCTCTGTGCTGCTAAGAGCAGAGGTAAGTGGTATCTCTTGGTGGAAATGTTGTTTGAGCTGTGACCACACAGTCACCTCCCTTAATCCCAGGGGTTACACCCAAGAAACCTCTTCTTCTTGAAAAGGTCTTTGCGAATTAAGAGAGCTGAAAAACCCAGAGACAATGTCATCACCTAAACCTGCAGAAGGAAGAAAAAATATCCTGGAAAATGAAGATAATTAGATTTGAGAGTAAAATATTTAAAGACTGGGATGACTGAAGATCTAGCGTTGACATTCCTGGGCTGATTTGCTGTTATGCTATCTCTTTTTTGAGGTCCTTGAAACTATTGAAAGCAGTGATGTTCCTCTGACACAGAGCTGGAATAATGTAAAGCTTATTCAGCATGAATATTCCATCAGAAATGCTTCTTGGCAAGAGCAGACGTGAAATCCAACCAGGAGACCTCTAGAAGAGGATGGGTAAACTGATTCTAAAACTGGCAGTTCCTTGGCAGAAATTAATATGTGAAGTGGAGATTATCTGTGAATTTCCTTTACTTTAGAACATCAAATTCTTCAGGAACAGAAGTTTCTAAAAAGGAGAAAATATTATTTGAAGCTGTTTGCCTTTATTCATTGGTGAATTTTTGAATTTTTCTACCCTGCTAAGAGTTTGGAATAACACCAGGTTCGCCCACTTTGTGCTGACATTTAATTCATCCCATTATACATATTACGCCACCACTCCAGCTTTTTCTAGGATATAATGTAAGGAACATATACACAGATTTAGAAAAATACAGATTCGTATATGCTTATTTATAACAGTACATATATTTATAATTATCTTCATTGTGAAGAAAGTTAAGCACACAGTAGAGCAACAATGGCCTCTTTGGCTATATAAAAATGCCATGAAAAGCTCTTTCCTCTTCAGTAAAATATTTCCCTAACCACTCAGGGAAAGTTGCATTCTTTAAGGAAAATAAAAGTTGAAAAATTGAAATGTTTTCTTTCTAATAATTGATTCCAGTTGAAAGTTACTTCTTCCTTCATTGTGAAAAGTACACTTGAGAAGAAAGTACAGTTTTCTATAATGTTAAATGATGCACACTGGCCAAGACAAGACTTAATTTTAATCATACTTTTTTGATCTGCCTCCAGATTTGAAAACTGAATTATTTTTCTAAATTCCCTTGGAAAACCAGAAGTATTCCTTGTTTTCAAAGATCATCCTTATCACTTGCTTGAAAACAGGGCTTGGCATCCCAGGTAGGATAAAGCCCCAGTTTTGTAGTCACTCCTAATGGAGGGAGAGCTGGCCCCTTCCTCAACTCCAGCCTACACTTTGACCTGAGAAGCAGGACATAAGGCTGGGAATGGTACCAAAGCTCATGTGATGTATTTGCCCCTCTGATACTCTTTTGGCACCCAAGCTCTTGTGTCTAAGCCCATAGCTACAGAGAAGTGAGACTTGTGGGCTGGGTTGGTTAAGTAGACCCAGTCATCCTTGAACTCACAGTTGCGATGGGCTGGTGTCACCCTCACAGGGTGGGAGCTGTGTAGAATAACATCTGAGAACAACCAGAGT